>SRPT01000383.1:0-28944 GCA_018360205.1 Claviceps digitariae | reverse complement strand
AAAGAAAAAGAGAAGTATAAGAAAAAAAAAAAAACAAGAAGAAGCAGAAAAGCAGAAAAGCAGAAAAAAGGGAGAAAAGGAACAAGACGAAAAGGAAGAGCTGAAGTAATTGCCACATGTAAAGAAAGAGGAAGGGAGAAAAGAAAAACGTGGCACGGAAGTGGTGTTGGTGTTGAGACTGGTTTTGGAAACTCGTGGCATGGTGGTTCGTTGTGTCAAGTACTAGGTAGGTACCTAGAATAAGTACCTACCTACTTAAAGTACTTTAGGTATACTTTATGTTTAAAGTACTAAGAATGTGATATCCCTTTGAGTGCGCTGCAAGGGCCATGAACCGATGGGGACTAATACATGCGCGATACTTCCAGGTGCATTGCGGACAGGACTTTTATTGCGCTTAACCTTCATGTAAAATAAAGTACGTACCTTTACTTGGCTCGCCTCAGCGCACTACAAGGGATGCGGCTGTGCTTGTTTTGCAACATGGCAGATGTGGAATGTAGATTTCTTTTCTCTCCTTCTTTCTTTTCTTTTTCTTGCATCTCCCTGAAGTACTTGAAACCGAAAAAAAAAAGAAAAAGAAAGAAAGAAAGAAAGAAAAAGAAAACCTACGCTAACAACCTTTCGGCACACATGCACGTGCCTGCTTTCACCTCAAGATGTGCTAACCGACCAAATCACATGAAAAATGCCTAAAATGTCTTCAAACTGACAACCGTCCCGGCTGCCGTGTGCCTGGTAGATTTCATGTCTTTCTAAAGGAACAAAAAATGTGCCAGTTGCCGTGAGCTGATCGAGACATGTAGTGCCGGAAAGCGACACAAGCACAAATTGGATGGTGCCTGGCGGGTCGGAAATGGATTTCGTGGACGATGGACCGGTGGGATGTGACCGCTTGGGTATTATTATTATGGCAAAGCATGTACATACATATCTATGTGTGTATGTTCCACGATCAGTGGCATTTCTTCGACTCTGCTCGTAAGCAACCACGAGCACCACGTTCAGAACAAAAGCCAAGAGACCCCCCTGGGAGAGCCGGTACCCCAGATTCGATCCACAGGTGGCAACCGGCAGCGTTTGTCCCGTAAATAATCTCCGTCATGCCGAAAAGGCGACACCATCTGCGCCCAGTATCTAGACTAAATCGGGGTAGGCACGGGAATATAGCCTTCTCGGCATCAAGGAGACGGGTCTTTGATTCCGACGTCTTGGCTACAAGGGCCGCGAGTCTGAGTCCTACTAGGCTCGGTTCCAAGCGCAATCTGCTCGCGCTATCGCGGCCCTCGACGGGATGCGGGAATCAGAATCCTTTTTTTTTTGTGTGTGTTTTTGCTTTTGCGTTAATATTGTGGAGAAGGGCGGGGTGGTCGATCCATTTGGCTGGGATGGTCCATGTACCAGGAGCACAAAGGATCAACGTGCCCGGGCAATGGTTTATCGAGGTGATTTAGAGCCAAAGGGCAGCAGGAAACGGCTTGACTAGCCCCGCGAACGGAGTTGGTGACGCTGAAGACGTTTGCGGCTGTCCCCGCCCAAAGGGACGGGCAAGTTGGTAATGACTTTGAGCTGCAAGTCAAGTCAATGCATGGCGAGAATCAGATTTTAAAGCCGTGTTCGGTGTTTGGCGTTGGGACGAGATCGGCAAACCCAAGCTAAGTAGGGAGGGGGCACGTTCGTTCGTTGGGGGTCCATTGGAGAAGCGGGCTGGCCCTAGGGCCGGATGCGGACTAGGGCAGATGCATCACTATTTCAGGCGTTGGCAGGGCCGGTATGCGGCATGCGGCATGCGGCATGGGTTCGAATCAATGTTGTTCCGACCAGGCCAGCTTGGCCCGGACGAGACACTTCTGAGTCCTGACAGGTCCAATGGGTGGGCCTCGGTGGCAGTGGCAGTTGGGTCGAGGCTAAAAAGGAAAGAAGCTCCAGCCGCTGCGTGCCCCTTGCGCAACATTTCCTCCATCCAACCTCACTTGGCGGGAATTCTCCCTTGGACGCCGCCCCCTCTCGCTCTCGAGTTACTGAGCCATCAGAAAAAGAAACAGAACAAGAAAAAAAAAAAGAAAAGTAAGAAGATGCAACAACATTAGTCCCTCCGGCTTTCCTGCCTCACTGCTTAGCCGAGCTAGTCGCCCTCGTTCACGAGCAGCACAGTCCCTCCTCCGTCCACCCTTGTTGACGACGGATAAAAAAAGAAAAGAGAAGAAAAAAGGACGAAAAAAAAAGGCGAAAAAAAAAGACGAAAAAAAAAAAAAAGGTTCAGGCTGGGCTGGCGCTCTGCTCTCTTCCCTCCCCAGCAACCAGACAGCACAGCACATTCGTTCGCTAGTCTTGCTGAGTTCTGTCTTTTGTCTCCAACAACGCTCCAGCAATACTTTGTTTCCCAGGTGTCCGTCTGTCTTGTCCCTTTCCCCGCTCCAGGAGGCCAGGGAAGCGCGACACCAGTCTCTCTGGGCTGGCCAAAAGGGTCATGAAACAAATGCACGTTGGTCACCACGTTGGAAGAAGACAAGCGAGCATTCGACAAGAAAAAAAAAGAAGGAAGGAAAGGGTCGCGCGCTTCTCGCTTCTCAGACCTGAAAAAGACATCATCAGCGCCGCAGAATGGCATGGGCTTGACCCTGCATTGCGCTCTCTACACTTTGCTTTGCATAAGACACACAGTTGTCCGACACTAGATGTCACACCTTTGGGACAAAAAAAAAAAAGGGAAAGCGAAAAAGAAAAGCAAAGCTCTTTTTTTAGCGGAAGCAAAAAGCAACAGCTGTTTAGAACATCATGGCCAGCCACACCAGACTGACTGCACGAACCGAGGGCTCGTCTAGGAGTCTTGGCTAGAGATCTTGTTGCAGCCTCGTTATTTCCTCTCCCCCTCTCCCCCCCTCCTTCTTGCGCATTGTAAATCCGGACACGTCGTTGGAGGGCCATCCACTATTATTAACGGTGGCGTTGATGACACATACCACGCATCAAGTTCACAAAGGGCAGAAATGCATTCGAAACCAACAATGGACAATGGCATGTCCCTGCCTGGGAGCTGCATACGGCACAGTACAGTATTGTATCTCCTGCTGCTTGCGCCTTTCCCTCTTCGCTTGACGGTTGACCATGTGGATAGCCCCGCAGCCTCTGCCAGCTCGTTACCTGCAACAGACACGGTCCAGGCCGTTTTGTTCACTGTCATGCCGAAGCTTCAGCATACAGTGTGTGTGCGCGTGTGCATGTGTGTGTTGAGGCTATTTTGGTCTTGTTTGCTGGCCTATGACATCTTTGTCGAAGTCGCAGTAGGCGGGGAGGTGACGTGCCGCAAACGGCCAGAGGTCCATGTCAACAGATGGTGATGATAGATATTGCGTCCCGACGAAGCGGCAACCCTGGCATCAACCAAGGTTGAAAGACGATTAGCGTGACCGTCTAGCGTGACCGTCAAGGCGACCATCCAACAGCAACGTGGGAGTCTTTGCGCTGCGTGGCAACTTGCAAGCCTGATGCCCTGGCTTCGGCAAGGTGGGCGGACTGGCGTGAGGCGTGGCACTGGGCATCGTCATTTCTTAGGTCCAGGTGGCTTTCTTAGGGGTTGTGTTTGAGTGAGACGGCTGTGTCATGTCACGATGTGTATGCGTGTACATACAATACACAAGACAGTTGGATGTACAATACGTATGGCCGAAAATGAAAACACTCTCGAGTCTCGACTCCACAAAGCTAGGTAGCCAGCCACGGGAACCAACCCAAAGGAGGGTAAAAGTGCTATCGCGGATGCTAGTACTGCAAAATCGTCTTCAAGGGAGCCTGGGCAGTGGGGAGGACACTTGAGCCGCGATAGTCGGAGCCGGTGTACATGTATACATGTATGTACATCCCATCCCTATGCATGTGGCCCAGGACTAATGTATGGTAAAATGACGAATTTGACAGAGGGTCTCCCCCTTGCTTACACGCCACTGGTGGTTTCCCTGCGGTGAGTTGGCGCGTTCCCAGGCTGCTAGCTGCTAGTTGGTAGCTGCTAGTTTCCAGGGACAAGATAGCAGGCCAGATTTCGGGGTTTCGAGGGACTCATCACTCTCCAGTCCCCGGAAAATGGGGAGGGGAGGGCAGGTCGTCGATTGTATTGTACATAATAGGGTCCGGGTCGAGGGGTGCGTGCTTGATGCCCATCTGGCGCTGTCTGGTGCTTGGCGTCCGCTGTACTAGGCTCACGTCCACGGCCACGGGCACTTTGATGACAAGCTGGAACCAAGCTCGAGTCGACATTGAACAAGCGAGGCACATGCAACGTGCGTGTATTCATGAAATCATGGCCGGCCATGGCATCTCTATTGTCTCCTGCTACCCCGGTCGACTGGTTCGACTCAGGACTGGCACAACTGGGCCAAGACTCAAACTGTACCCCGCCGCTAGCCCGTCTTGGCAATTTCCTTGACGGCCCTCCACAGCAAGAGCGACCGGCAGTGGGAGAATGAATGTACATGGACGCATGAAATCGGTACTTGGGTACTTGTACGTTGTTGCAGGTCATGTACTCATGTACCTCGTACTTTTTGTTGGACATTTTGGAAATCCATCGTCAAGAGGCTGCCCCTACTTGGCTCTGGGAAGTGAGAAGCGATGAGCAGCAGTGATGACAGTAGACACCAGAGCAAGCAGTAGACACCAGAGCAAGCAAAGCAAAGCAAAGCAAAGCAAGCGACCGGAGCCAAACTGAGAACGAGGCAAAGCAACTTTTTTTTTCCCTTTATTCCAGCCGCCGCAGGTACCGGTCGGGTCGATTCTGCACGAGGACCCACCCTTCTTTTTTATTTTTATTTCTTTTTGAAATTTTTATTTCATTTTTCTGCCCCCCCTTTTTGAGGCTTGGTCTCACCATCGCCATCCGTTATCCGCCTCCACGCCGCCATCCTCGATTCTTCGGAGACATGCCATGGATGGGACCAGGCAGGGGGAAGGCAGAGGCAGACACACAGACGCACAGACTCCATAGACTCACAGACACACAGTAACTCGAGAGTCAGACCCCCCAGGTTCCCAGACACCCCCCCCCCCCCCCCCCTTCCCCCATATCCCATCAAGACAATCATTTGTCCTATCAGACCAGACCCTATGGTGTACTTTTCCATGTTGATTCAGGTACTGTGCAGTACGGCACTGTATGGTGCTCTCGCGAGCAACAGAAGGAAAAAAAAATAACATGGTGCGTCTAGCCAGAGTGGCCAGACACCTCTCCGTCAACAGGGTCTCGACACCTCTCATGGAGTACAAAACCAGGGTCCCCCTCTCGTCCTCGTGTTTGTGTCATCGGCTTCCCAAGTCGTCAAAGTAGCCACTCCTTTATATGCTGGCCCGTGGTCATCGTCTTTTTTATTTATTTACTTATGAATCTCTCATCTCTCTCTCATTGAACCATCCTCGTTTTGTGCCTGGCAAAAGTAGTTTCTTTTCTGGCGAACACTGTTTCCGGCCTTGTCTGTCTTGGCACAATATAACAAGTATTGACTACGATTATCATCATCATTATCATCAGCATCATTATATTGGCGTTGCAAATCAACATACGATTCTGACATACGGTTTCGTTTCTCCGGACGAACATCTGGTTTTTTATTCTGTCTCGAGTATTTTTTTTTCCATTGGGGTCTGCGAAAATGTATTCGACCACTCGACAATATGGGCAATGTGGCGGCTCCTCGCCTGTCTGCGATCGAAAGATGGGAATCAGAGCCATCACGCATGAGGGGAGCTCAATACCGAGGAGAATGTCGGATGAGATTGCCTTTATCACCTTGCCTAAACCGTCGAGTCACCCTCATACTCCTCCGGACTCGGTATCTGGGAGCCCACGACCAAAACTCGAAGGTAACTTTTTTTCTCTCTCTCTCCCTCTACACCCTTAATCCATATCTCCCGACTCAAAAGACAAACCCCCTTCCCGGTGGCGCATAATTAACTCAATTCTCTCGCTTTCAGGACCGTTTTGGAATACTTCTAGGGACTGCTCGCCCCTCAGTAGCATTGCTCGACTAGACGCGCCAAGTACACCATCTGTCAAGCTTCCGAGCCTGGAGGAGTTCGACCTTGGCGTCGAAGCATTAGCCAGATCATATGCTCTCGCCCGGCCTTATACACCCTCATCTCCTCTTCCAAGCCTGAGAAGAAGCTCCATGCTCTCACAGCCAGCACGATCTTCCTCCATGTCGACCTGTACCTCGCAAGAGACGTATTCACCCTATCACATGAATGACATGTACATGCACACTGGCTCTCACGTGGCTGGTTACCCCAGCCCCCCGTCAGATGGCGAAAACAGACACATCAATCAAAAGTACTCTGTGGAAGAAGGCGACTTTATCATCTATGCCTGGCACGACAAGAAGCTGAAATGGCAGCGCATCAAGCAAGATTTTGCGGCCATGTTTGGCAGAACTCCTGAAAGAACAGTCCAAGGATTGCAAGCCTGGTACTACCGTATGAACCAGCGCATTCCTTTGTGGGACTCGGAAGGATGGTTGATATTCGACAACGAGGACGACATGGAGCCTAAGCACATCAGCATCAAGTGCCGTGAGAGGGATAGCCAGGACAAGCCCATGGAACCTCTTGGTCTCGGACAGCGGTATCCAGAACGCGCCATCACGTATTCATGGGTTGACCCGGAGCTGAAGCGCCAATCACAAGACTGGGGTACGTTCAGTTATATAAATACATATGCATGGCCTGACCAGAAATGCTAACAAACATTCGCAGCTGCCAAGCGAGAAATGCAGTTCCAGGCCCGACGTGAGCGACGAAAGAGAAAAGAGCTGAGACGCCTCAAGCTCTAAGCAATCATGCATCCTACCATCTACACTCTACGAAACGTGTCCTGGCGCGACGAACCTTTTCACCAAGACTAATGACATGGCATCGTCTTTCATGTACAATTCGCCAGACTGCCCCCTCCGCCCTTGTATGGCATGGATGGGCATTGATTTTCAACTTTATTTTCAACCTGTTTATATTTCATCACTTATTATCGTCTTCCCTCTTTTTTGGCCTTCCACAGTCAGCATTTACAATCTAAATTGGCCACTTCCGCCCTTCCCTCTAGGATGGTTTTTTTTTTTTTTTTTTTTTTTTTTTTTTTTTTCATTTCTCTCTCCTTTCACGGGACATATATATACCAACCCCGTCGTCTATTGACACGGCCCTCACGACCTTTCACGCCATCCGTCCCCGCCGTGGCTCTTGTTTCCACCTTTTTCGAACCTTTTTTCTCATTTTCTTTCCCTTCTTGTGTATGACACTTTTGGCCTCTGGCCTGGACACCACGTGTGCGTTTGACGACCAGGAAAGCAAAACCACGCATTTTCCACGCGAAACAAAACATACAAAAGAAAACAACAAAAAAAACATGAAAAAAAAAAAGAAAAGCAAAAAAAAAAGAAAAAGAAAAAAGAGATTTTATAATGAAGAGACATGATTGGTGACGTCTAATATCTCGCAACAGGACGGTCTGTAACGCAGGACAGACATGATGAAGTGTGCATTGATTGATCTTTGTTCTTGACGAATGTATATTACACCATAGATGGACATGTTCACACAGTGAGGGGGCTTGTGCTTGCGATGCACGCACGGGTCGTGATGAATTTAATGATGGATGTTGAACATATCATGTATGAAGCTTGTGTGTGCGAGGGTCGCGATGAATTCAATGATGCATGTTGAATATATTACATATGAAGCTTGTGTGTGCGAGGGTCGTGATGAATTCAATGATGGCTATTGAACATGAACATGAATATGATTGTTCCTTTTCAGAGAAATAAAAGAAAAAACATGGACATGTTCACATATTGGGAAGTTTGTGTTTGCGACGGTCGCGATGATAATGGCTATTAAGCATGACTTTTTTTTTTTTTTTTTTTTTTTTAAAAAAAAAAAGAACATATCTCCATAGAAACAAAAAACGTAAAAAACTTATACATTCTTGTTGAGAAAAAAAAAAACACCTAAAAACGTAAAAACATGAATGGTTGTCACAAAAAAAGGGATTGATTTGTGCGCTCCTCGCGCGCTGCGTATCCAGCTAGACCGGCAGACCAAAATAGTAAAAAAATCAGAATCATGTCCCGCGTGGGAGTCGTCACGTACTATGACTGCATCGCTGGGACCCTAAACGACGCTACGATATCGTCATGATTTCGGGGTGGTCATTTGCGGAACCGGTCTGACGTACGACACGCCGTTTGCAGCAGATAAATCATTAAAGTGAGCATGAGCAATTGAGCGGTGAGAACAAAGACGGTCGTTAGGCTGTCCATGTGGATAGGTAGGTAGGTGCACTGTGCTTGCGGCCATGGGGTGGTCGGGGCTTCGGTGCGTCATATGGACAGGCTCTGCGTGGCGAAAAATAGCTTGCATTTTTTGGTGAATGTTTCGTGATATTTGACTGGATTGAAGACGTAACGAGTATGTTTCTGTTTCTCATTTTCTGGGACCGCATGGCGGTTCGTGTGGCAGACGGTGTGCTGATTTGGCTGAATGGGTCAAGAGTATGGCGTGGTGCATGCATGCGTGCATGCGGGGAGGCAGGCACGCACGGCTTCTTTACTAATTGTTGAGACGTCCACATGAGATTGTGTAGACGAGGTCATTGGACTATTGCGACGATGCATGTTTGCCGTTTGGGTCCTGTTGTCCTGTGTGGCTGGTGGCGAATATCTCGTGGTGTTTACATAGTCCGGGGTTGCTGATACTGGGGGGATATTGACATGGTGAAGAGGACTTTAGGTCCAAGTCCAGTTGGTCCATGAGCAGCGACGGTGCCGACGTACCACGTTTATCGAAACGCCGAATTGCGTTTCATGAAATCCTTGATGCGGGCCATCCTGGAGTCATCGTCCTCATCTGCATCGCCTTCCAGAACCATCTCGTCTTGTTCTTCGTAAAAAGTCTCGTCGAATTCCTCTTCGTCCGAGTTGTTTCCATGGCGGTACAAGTACGCTTGACGCCCGTATTCGTCATCAGAGTCTACTTCGTCTTCTGGGTAATCGGCAGTGTAGTGGTTCTCCGCTAGCAAGGAGTAAGTAAGAATTTTAAGGAAGCAAAGTGTCTCCCCCCTTCTCTCTCTCCGCCAGTCGTGCTCTGGACAGGCGGGAACCGCCTCTACTAGACTGGTCGAATAAGCTTACCATTTTCGTCTTCGTCATCTTCTCCAAACTCGTCATCTTCGTCGACCGCCGAGCCAAAGAACAACATGCTCTCTTCTTCCTCATCTAGAACCAAGATACCGACATCCGTAGGCAGCACATCCATTGCGACAGAGTGCGCGGGTATGCGAACATATTCCTCAATAACCCATTCGTCGTCGTCATCATCATCATCCTCGTCATGGCTGAGTTCATACCCTGTAACGTCCACTTGCGGTTTTGTTGGTGTTTGGACGGCCATCTCTGGATGTCGCTCATGATAGCGTTTTGCAGGACTTTTTGGCTTGAAACGTAGCGGTCGCTTGTCTTGTTCCATACTCTGCAAGTTGGCGCCGAGCTCATTTAAGACCCATCGGTTCATGTCACTGGCTATCTTTTCCATGTCCTCGTCGTAGCGGCTCGTGAATGAAGCAGGTAGAGGTGTTCTGTTCGAAGAATGATTTTGTTGCCCAGTTGCTGCAGATCCGGGCTTGCGCACTCCTGGTCTCTTGAGCTGTCGCTGTTCTACCCTGGTCTCTTCTGTGGTCACCTCGGGAGTGGTCGATCGACTCCTGGCTTGCTCGGGCGACTGGTTGGCAGTAAAGTTCCTCCTCGTTTTCGGCACCACCTTCTTTCGTGTCGATTCAATGAATATAGTCGGGCTGTATCTGGTCTTCTTCAAGGTGGCATCTGAATCTAGGTTTTCATTCGCGCGTTTGGAGAGCATAGCTCGGGACACATGAAACCTTCGAGGCTCCGGGAATCCTGTGACATCTTTGGAGCGTTGCTCCAATTTCTGAGACGCTTGTAAGTCATTCTGGACCTTTTTCTGGCCACGTGCTTCGTCTGGTCGTGATACATGAATGATGGGTTGGGTAGACTTGCGACCCAGCGCGGTTTGGGGTTTTGTGGTTTCTCGTCTCTGGTAGGCCCAGTTGCGTCCACTAAGATGTCTTTTTGAATCCTTATCAAACTCTACGGAGCGCCAAGGAAGTTAGCGAGCATGAAGGCGACTACGAAGGCAATGAAAAGAGTAGCTTTTGCGGGAAGGGAGACGTACGAAGAAAGGTCACGGGGGCTTCCTCGACGCGCTTGCGCTTGACGCGAATGAGTTGTGGTGGAATCGACATTGTGGATGTGTAAAAGCCGAGAACAGATGTTAAAAACGGCAGGCTGATACAGGGCGGCGCTGAAATGTAGATGCGAAGCTATTCCCGACTGTTGACCGTCGACCAGGACAAGGAGCGAAGGAATTACGGACTACGCTGGGGTGACCAACAGTGATGACCAACGTGACGAGTTGCAGCCAATGAGGGCGCCCCGCTGGGCAATTTTGTGACACGGATGCCTGTTGGCAGAACAGGAAAAAGTGGAGAGCGACGTCAGCTCGCAATGGGGGCCGCGTGCATGCGCGAGTCTTCTTTTGCGCCGTGCGCGTTGGTCATCGGTTCGTCATGGAGCCACGGACAGCTGCGGCTCGAAACGCGCGGCGCTGTGATTGTGTGGCTGCTGTGGCCTTTCTCCGTGGCCTCTGTGGTACTTGTGATACTTGATGCACTCGAGGTACTTGGAGTTCCTGCGGTTCCGGCGCTTCTGGTGGTGCCACGCCACTTGACATCTCGCCAAAGGCATTGGCTGGCAGGTCCGCCCAGCTCGAAAGCCACGCACGTGTTGCCGGCGTGTAGCATGACGTCCCAATCCAAGTTGCTGCCATTTGGTCTGGATACATGCCGATGCATGCCGATTCAGTTTCCATCAGTCAGGTAGGAGTAGCCAGTGGAAGAAGGGAAGTGCTCTCACGTCCCAACAACCAATGCTCACGTGTCCGGCGTTGCTGCTTTCCACACCCATCTCCCACGTCACTCGTAATACCCATATAAGCAGACATCTCCCCACCTCCCACCCTTGATTCTCTCGTCTTCCCGTCCGTTGGCTTTGATGGCTTGCATATTTTCAACGTTGTGATACCCTTGACATGCCTCGAGTCTTCTCGTACGCTTGACAACCTAGAAGCGCGAAACCCACGTCCTCAAACGTTCAGTTATACGGCCAGCAATATTCCTCGAGGCTTACACACCTGGTTTCTTTGCGCCTTCGTCGCCACGGCGGCTATACACAGGTACATATTTGGGTTTAGCCTCTTATGCCTGGCTAGCACACGCAACAACACCGGCCAAGAGCAACAAGCATTCTCCCGGTATTGAAAATTGTCTATACACTATACACCCTCTGGCCGCCATGTCATCAGCCGGCAAAACAACCGTCACTGTCAGCTATCGAAAGGGAGGTCTTGCACCCCCGGTCTTCGTGGCTGGCACTTTCACAGACCCAGCGTGGGAGCCTCAGCAGATGTACAGCGTGACTGATGAGTCCGGGGAGCATCACTTCACTATCCAGGTTCCCGTCGAGCCGGGAAGGGAATACCAGTATCATTTCAGAGCCAGTGGTCAAGATGACTGGTTTATTGACGAGCATGCTACGATTGGTATGTATCTTGCACTTGGCTTTGCTTTCTGCATGGGAACAGTGATTAACCGTCCATCTCTAGCTATTGATTCCGAGGGAAAACGCTGTAACATCCTCCGAGTTCCAGTGACAAGGAATTCGGAGGACAGAGTTCCCACGCCTCTTGTCGAGGCTACGGAGCAGGACAGTAATCGAGCCGCTACAGAAGAAAGTCCGGTTACTATGACGTCCAATTCCATGCCACCACCACTCAACAAGTATCGGGATGACGTGACAAAAGGAGAAGAAAGATCAGCCACGCCCATCGAAGAAGCAGCAGCAGTCGCTGCCGAAGTTGCCGATACCGCTGCAAAGTTGGACAGTGTGAGTCACCTAGTCTCCTTGACAACAGAGGTCTGTCCTGACGTTCACACTGATCGCTTTAGTAGACCAGCCTCAAGCCGTCGCCCCTGGTGCTACTGCCTCGGGACGACATACCTGCGGACGGGACGCTACAGGAACAAATTGGTACTCCGCTTTTTGCGCATGAATCTTTTGGCAACTACGAGTTTGTCGATGACGAAGTTGATCGGAATGATGTTGTGAAAATTGTAAAGCCGTCAACGTCGCTGCCATCGGATGGCGGGGGGAGCACTGGTGATGACGTGGATATAAACGATCCCACACTTGAAAAATTTCCATCCGATAAAGAGTCGGTGCTGGACACGTTAAGAATGATTCAGTCGAGTACAGAAGAAGGAAAAGCCGGTTTGGATGATGATGGTCAGTACTCCGCCGCCGTAACATCAGGGAGAACGAGCATGGACTCTTCAGAAAATTACGACTTTTCCCTGAGTCCCTCATCAAGAAAGAGGGAAAACAGAACGTCGCGGAGTAGTTTTGGTCGCCCTAGATCTGCTGTGTCTTTGAGCTGCATCGACGAAGAACCCAAGAGCCCGGAAGATACAAACTCTTCACTCAAATATGGAATGAGGAACAACGCTCGAACAGCCTCGGGCAATGGCAGCGGCAGCGGCAGCGGCACCGAGGGCACCGATGATGACGGGTATCTGGTAATGAACAAGGCCAAAGTATGAAATTCAACGAAGAATGTGTCTTGAACGAGGAGAATGTAGAAGTGCCCCATCGCTTCGGATGAAGCTCCCAATAGCACCTCATGGTTGAATCGTGTCGATTGGCTACAAAACTTGGCCCCGTTTATGGTGTATACAGCAGTGATGCGACAAGATGAGTGAAGCCGCGTCCGCGTCACCTTGGACGTTTATGTATAATTCTGAAGGTTGTTTATTGCGGAATTCAAATCTCCCCCAGCATCCAGTAAAGCTGAGCCGCTGAGTCAAAGATTGGTCATGCTTTTCTTTTGAGACATGGGAACACATTGTACATGGGAATACATGGTGACATGAGAAGAAGGGGGCCATTCATTGGTGGACCCGTGAGTTGTTTGTGAGGGTGAGAGATGGCCGTTGGAGCGAGTCCGACGGAGGTGTCTGGGTGTCTGAGTAATATGACTACATACTTGATGTACCTACCTACTACTCGAAGACGTGCTTAGTGTTCCACTATTGAGGTCTCCGAGTGAAGTGACTAGAGTGACGCCGCGGAACTTGGAGAAGCCAGGCATTAAATACAAGATACTGGCCTCCAGCTGACAGCCTTGGGGTCAATTAACATCTTCTTTTCTGCATCACTCAGCCATGCATTTCTCCATCCTGTCAGTCCTCGTCGTCGCCGCCTGGGCGGCATCCGCCTCGGCAACCGGCCTCCTGCTTCCGCTCTACCTCTACCCGTCCTCCCAGTTCAACGACGGCGCCGCCAACTGGAAGCCCGTCATCGCAGCCGCCTCCTCGTCCCCGTCCCTTGCATTCCTCACCGTCATCAATCCGTTCAACGGCCCCGGACGAACAGGCCAGCCCGGCGATGCCGACCCAAACTACATCTCGGGCGTCTCGCAGCTGAATGCTCTCCGCAACATCAACACCATCGGCTACGTCCGCACCAACTACTCCACGGCCCCGATGCAAGAACTCAAGGCCAACATGACCATCTGGCGAAGCTGGTCGACCTACTCCGCTGCCAACATATCCATCCACGGCATCTTCCTGGACGAGTCGGCCCCCAACCTGTCCTACATGACCGAGGCCGCCGGCTTTGCACGCCAACTCTTCGGACCCTCGGCCACGGTGGTGTGCAATTTCGGCGCCCTCGCCCCGCAGGCCTACTACGAGATTTGCGACGTGGTGGTCGCGTTTGAGAGCTGCTTGAACTGTGCTCTGGGCCCGCCGTACAGGAGCAGGGACACGATCCGGGCGAGTTTTCCGGGAGGAGCAAGGCAGCGGGGGAAGGGGGCGGTGATTGTGAATGGCTTCGCGGGGAGGGCCTTTGACGGGAGTGTGGCGGATGGGAAGCTTTTGGCCAAGTATACGGGGGAGGTGAGGAGTGAGGGGGTTGGGTGGGCGTATTTCTGCTCGGCTGGCTATAATGATGTGCGGAGGGGGCCGGCGACGATTGGGGAGGTTGCGAGGGGATTGCGAGGGTGAAGAAATATATATACTGCTATATATATATATATATATATTCTTATATAAAAAAAAACGCTCGTGACTTTTGTTTTTTCGTCACCATGTTTCTCAAAAGAAGACATTCACTGGTTGACGCTTGTTCGCCCATCCGCGTTAGTAGAGGCAGTGGGTCCCGCCCACCAAGTGGCCCGTGCGTGTCCCCAAGCCGAAAGGGGCAATTCAAAGCGGGATTGAAAATTGTCTGACGGACCTTTTATTTTTTTGACGGACGAGACTGAGACTACATCGTGATCCCCTCCACAGGCAGTCCCTGGCAGTCCCTTTCAGCCGTGCCATTGCCGTCGATATAATATACCTAGACACACCATGGCCGTCAAATCCGTCTGCTCAATATGTATTTCGACGCTTGGCAGACGCATGGTGCCGCGCGCGCTCGTCGAGCCTGCTGCGGCTACCCAAAGATTCTTCACGCGACAAGCCAGATCACGCCCGTCCCGCATGGTCCTCGCCGATAGGGTTCATCGATCTCCTGCTGAAGATGAAAGGCGCCAGTCACGGAGAGACTCTAACGACGGGCCCTTTGCGGGTATGAACCGACGAGTTGCCAACTTGGATCAGAGCCGGACGAGCAGACGGTCGTCGCCCTCGAGGCAGTCCACAAGAGAGAGAAGGGATTCCCCGTCCTCGCGTCAGCGGCGCGACGACAGAGGAGAACCATTCGACGACCGCAAGGCACTCAAGATGCAGCGCGCTCTAGCTACAGTATCGTACGGCAGGCGGACGACAGTAAAGGAGAAGATGACACAATACGAAAGCTTTGATCAGTTTGACCTGCTGCCGGTGCTCAAATCAGCCGTCTCCGACGAACTTTTCAAAAACTTGGTGGACATTCGGCCGACGCCCGTGCAGAGGCTGGCTATCCCGGCATTGCTGGGACAGTCTGGTCCCGGAGCGGCAAAACAGCCAAGTGAAGGGCTCAAGACGTTCCTGCTGGCAGCCGAGACGGGCTCGGGCAAGACGCTGGCCTACCTGCTGCCTGCGATTGATGCGCTCAAGGTGGCGGAGGCCCAAGACCCAGACATCAAGGCGTACAATGAGAGGTTTGAGGCCGAAAAAGCCCGGCAGCAGCAGGCCGGCAACGCCAAGGTCAAGCCGTTTGAAGAGCCACATCCCACCCTCGCGAGGCCCAAGACGGTCGTGTTGGTGCCCACCGCGGAGCTGGCGCTGCAGGTCCTCCGAGTGTCCAAGTGCCTGTCCCATGTGGCCAAGTTCAAGACGGAAATGCTCTCGTCGGACCTCAAGCCGCAGCAGATCCAGCGCAACGTGTACGGAGCAAAGGGCGTCGACGTCATCGTGGCCACGCCGCACCTGCTCGCGTCCATGGCCGACTCGGACCCCAATATCCTGTCCCGCGTCACTCACCTGATTGTTGATGAAGCGGATTCGCTGCTGGACCGCAGCTTCGCCCCCGTCACCACCAGCATCATCGAGCGAGCCATGCCGTCCCTCAAGAAGTTTGTGTGCTGCTCAGCGACGATCCCCCATAAACTCAACAACTTCCTCGCCGTAAACTACCCCAACATGGTGCGCATCACGACACCCAACCTGCACGCCATCCCGCGACGCGTCCAGCTCGGCGTCATTGACGTCTCCAAAGACCCCTACCGCAACAACAAGGATCTCGCCTGCGCCGACGCCCTCTACACCATTGGCAAAGAGGCCGCTTCCCACGAGGGTCTCGTCAAGGACGAGATCGATGTCCGCCGGGTGCTCGTCTTTGTCAACGAGCGAGAAAAGACGGAAGAAGTGGCGGCCTACCTGCGCTCCAAGGGCATCGACGCAGAGGCCCTGCACAGGGACACCCCCGAAAAGAGACACGGAGAGGTGCTCGGCACGTTTACGTCTTCCGAACCGATGCGCATCCCGAACCCGGCTGCTGGAAATCACGGCGGCGGCGGTCGCAAGCGCTCTCTGATCAATGTAAAGACACTGGTCGTCACGGACCTGGCATCCCGGGGCATTGATACCGTGGCGGTCAGACACGTCATCTTGTACGACGTGCCCCATACGACCATTGACTTTATCCATCGCCTGGGTCGCGCGGGGCGCATGAACCGACGTGGTCGGGGGATCGTGCTGGTTGGCAACAATGATAGAAAGGACGTGGTGGCGGAGGTGAAGACTAGCATGTTTATGGGCAAGGCGCTTATTTAAGGGCTAGGGGGGACTTGCGGACTTGGTATAGTTGTGAGCATTTTGATATGTTGTACCATACATGTTTCATTATATAAGGAAAGATTATTTCAGGAAAGAAACGAGGAGGAGATTATGAGGCGCGCCGGCGGGGAAAGAAAAGAGGGAGGGGGTTTGGGGTTGTAAGATAGAATAGAACAAGCATGTCGTTGTGGGTGGACCGGCAAAGCAAAACAAGCTCAGGAGGCTCAGGAGCGGAAAAGCTCTTTTTGTAACGTTCGGTTTGAAGCTCACATGGGTGCACGATTATATGTACCGTTTTTGTGTGTATTTTTTGTTCAGTGAATCACATATTGCATCACTCTTTTTTTTATGTATAATGTGTATGTACTGCGTTGGTCAGGCCCGTAGTTCAAAGGCCCACTTACAAGCGCGCCGCGTCGCGTCGCGTCGCACAAATGTTGGATGTTCGGCCGTTCACGTCCACAATAATCCACTTCACGCGCAAACAGCCTGCATCGTCACATTCCCATACCATCCCAAACATCCCAAACACCATTCTCCGCCTCAAAGTCAAAGGTCAAACATTTTTGGTTATTCTCTCGTGTTCATTCTTGCACTGACCTGTGACCTTGCGGGATAACATCTTCCATCATGCCGAGACCGAAAAGGGCGCGACGTGCACCGCCCGTGACGACATCAAAGCCGTCGGCACCCCCCGCGGCCACCACCATCGACGATAAAAACCACCACCACCACGACGAGGAACCAAGAGGCCGAACCAGAGGCCGTACAAGGGCCGCTGCTCGCTCTGCCGCCGCTCGGGACAGTCTCAACGAGGAGGAAGAGGCGCTGCGTGCTGCTCACGAACGCCGCGATGCGGCGCTCGATCGTCTGGCCAACGAGGATCCAACCCTGACGAGCGGCCCGGAAGATAACATGGAGAGGAGAAGCAGCGCCCTCAAAAGAGGTCGACGACGCGTCGTGGCTGCAACACCGCCCGTGGCATCGAGACGGGACACCTCGGGACTCGACCTGGCTGACGAAAGCGTGTTTGGAGACCTCGGCGACAGTTTTGCCGACGGGCATGTCCCCGAGGCGCCTCCTTCGGGAGCAAGCTCGACGGCGTCGGCGACTCTGAGCCACCTGAAGAGGAGGCCGCGGTCGCGACAGTCCAGCATGATCGGGCGGCATGATCCTCCCATCAGGCCTAGTAGTAGGGGGGCAGGGTCGCATACTCCCGGAGTGAGCTCGTCGTTCAACATTGGTGTCTTCCGGCGGCGGGCCCGAGAGCCCAGTATCTTGGGGGCGTCGAGGCGCGTGCAATCACGGACGGGGAGCGTTGCGGGGAGTGTTACGAGCAGCAGGGCTGGCAGCGTGGCTCGCGAGTCGGACTTGGAGGAGCTGGCGCCTGAGGCGGAGTCGACGCCGTCGAGGAGCAGACGTCAGTCACGCAGGAGCGGGAACCAGAACCAGAATCAGCATCAGACCCAAAATCAGGAGCGACAACAGCAGCGAAAAGAAAAACAACCCTCTCCCTCGCCTTCTCCCTGTCCCTCCCCCTCCCCCGAGCCTCGCAGGCGGCGGTCCATGCGGAAACGAAAGAGCGACGACGATGCTGCCCAGTCTGAAAGTGTCGTCCGGCGCGCCAAGGTCAGCCGTGTGGAAGCGAATGGTGGTCTGGTCATTGACAGCGATTCTGATCTCTCTGATATGCCATCGCCGCCGCCACCGCCGCCGCCCCCTGACGCACGCGTCGCCAGGCCGGTCACGCCTGTCATGGACATGGATGAGATCGCCGCGCCTCCAGCCAGCAGCGACTCCGAAGCCGACGACAACGACATCTGGCCAGACATCCACACGCTGGCCAAGAAGCGTCGACGCCCGTCCGTCACGACACCCCTCCGCAACAATGGCGACAACTTTTCCGACATTTCTACACCACCGTCTCTGACACACTCGCCCAATTTGGCAGCAAACACTGCAAGCACCAGATCTCGAAGCGCAGCCAAGCAGCAGCGTTCCCCCAAGGTTACCACGGCCGAACTGACGAGCCTCCTCCCCAAACGGACCTATAAACGGATCCGCGACGACGACTTTGACATTGACAGCGACGGAGACCCATCCTCCGAGGACGAGGATCAGGACGACCACGACCCCTGGTCGCGCACGCCGCCGCAATTCCACCCCCGACCACGAGGACGTCCCCGCAAACTGCCCCCCGGCCCATCCCGCCCCAACACAGTCCTCAAACAAAAGCGTGGTCCGGAAAGCGCAGACCCCACCGTCCGCCGCTCCGCCAGAACCGCCCACAAGACCTACCGGAGCAGTGAAAACAAGGAAAATGACCGAGACGACGACGACGACGACGACAACGACGCAGACCAGCGCGAGAACAGCCACTTCCAGCCCCTCCCGGACGATACCTTTGACGAGAGCGCCGTGGTCCCCGACGTGCAAAACACGGAGGAACTCCTGCGAGCGACCCAGAAGTTCATCGAGGTAGACCAGTGGGAGCTGTCGTATGAGGAGGTCGCCGAGCCGTCATCTCCGCAGGGCGCGCGGTAGACATTTCAAGGGCACTTCTGGCTATAGCAACGGCTTTTACAAAGTCCGGTTGCCTCACACTCCCTGATCTACCCCCCCTTTTTTTTTTCTTTTTTTCCATGTTTCTTTCTCCCATTGCATTGCTTAGCTAGCACATAAATCACAGCACAAGGCGCTTCAGGCGCACTGCCATGGATGTTTGATTTTTCGTCTTTTCGTCTTTTCTTCTTCTTTTTTTTTCAAAATGTGTGTTTCCAGGTGGTTGCTTATTCGGCATCAGGGGGCATGTCTTTGTATATATTTCATGGGTCCCCCCACGACGGACATGCAGGGTCCGTCCGAGACGAGGGATTGAAAAGCTGCAAGTACGAATACCGCTCGGGGGGTCATCTGTTTGGAAAGCCAGGTTGGTTTGGTGGACCCCGACGGAGGGCGCATGTTTTTTGATGTTGTTGCCTGGTTTTGGAAGAAAGCTGCGTGTGTGTGTGTGTGTGTGTGTGTGTGTGAAGTGCGGCATGAGGAGATTACGAGTACGGTGTCGGGAAGTAGGACTTACAATACACACCCTTACACTGTAATGTAATGTTCGCTGGGGTTTTGAAGGGGACTGCAGTTTTGTACAAAAAGAATATCATATAAATCATTCAAAGCCTGGATGAGACTCAAAAGAGGCTTACCTTACATGTCACCGAGTCTGAAGTGAGGTGAGGATAGCGTGAAAAGACAAAGCCATCAAACACGTGGAAAACACCAATGAGACTCGTAATACAGGCCTTTTACATTCACCAAGTCCGGGTTGATAGTTCAGCTTATAAAAAAGCAAGAAAGAAAAATCTCATCTAAAAACATGAAAGAACAAGCTCCAGCACACCCCCCAAAAAAAAGAAAGAAAGAAAGAAAGAAGAGAATAAATAGAGAAGAAGCCGAATTTTTCTTCCCCTGCGCCTTCAACGCCCCTACGCCGTCGTGAATACAACACGCTCACCTCTATGGGTGTGGTTTCCTCATTTTGGTCACGCTGCTGCTGCGGATGGTGGCTCCGCAGGTAGGTGCACCTCTTCGGTGCGGTGCTCGACGACGCCCAGCAGGGGATCTAGTTGGTTTGGGTCGCGCATTGCGATGGTGATTTCGTCGGGAGAGAGGCCTGAGAGGTGTAGTTTCTGGGTTGGGCAGGTCAGCGAGGATATGTCTGCGAGGGACAACACCGACGAATGCGCAATAGGAGAACAAACAAAGAGAGACAAATTGTAGACTCACCCTCTTTATATGCTGAAAACTGGCCTCCTTGGCCGTATACTCCCGTATAACGTGCTGGGTGTGGAAATCCACAAAGACTCTGGTGTCGCGGATCCGGACAAGAACATTGTCCAGCCTCATGAACAGTCTGCACAGGAGCAGCATCCTCTCCTCGTGGACGCGCACCTTGGCGCTGTACATGGAGATGCCGTTGTCGTCCAGCTCGCTCTCGTACAGGACGACGTCGTCGTAAAATAGGATGGGATCGCGGCGCTTGAGCAGTTCCATGGGCAGCTTGGCTTCGGGGGAGGGCGCAAGGGTGAGCTCTGGGACGGTGGTGGTGAGGGTGCCGGTGTAGGTGGTCGAGTAGCTCCAGTCGTAGGGCTTGACAGCGTCTTTGATCTTCCGGGTCTGGGACTCGCGGGTGCTTTCCCAGTCGCGGGCGTAGGCCACCTTGAGCATGTGCTTGTCTGTCTTGTCGACGGCGTCGAGGGCGTCGGGGGTGGTGAAGGCGAGGGTCCATCCCGAGGGCGGGTGCGCAATGGACACGAGGTTGTCGCCAAAGATCATTTCGGGGACGGGGATGCCCAGCTTCTCGGTGAGGGCGTCGATGGCGGCGGCCTTGGAGATGGGCAGCTTGCGCGTCGAGATGGTGAAGGCGCCTTGGGTGTGGGTTTTGGTGGCTGCGGCGAGGGCCATGGGCGATGGGAAGGGCTCGTTGAAGTCGGTGACGTGGTTCATCTTCATGTTCATTTTGTCTTTTTTTTTCCTCTCAGGAGGCCAGGCGATGGGTGTTTTGGTTGTTGGGGCTGTGAGTGCCTCCACGTGCAGGTCTATCGCGAGTGCAAATGCGTCGTGTCGCAGGTTGGATGATGTTGGTGTTTACCTGCATCCATCTTCAAAGGTGATCGGCGGCGGCTGGTGGGGTTGTTGAAGCACGACGCGACCCCGGGCAGGCGAGGGCAGGGGGAGCTTCGGGAGCTGCTCCCAAGATTGTGTCACATTTGCACGACAGCCTGGTAGGCTCCTGAGACATGGTGCAGTGCATATTGCGAGCGATTTTGGTGTGCTACGTCCTTGGATGTCAATAAGCGCCGGAACTCTGTGCGGATTGGTGTGCTGGCGCAATGGTAGCGCGTAGTCCTCCTAGAATGGGTGTGAGACTAAGGTTCAGGGTTCGAGTCCCTGGTACATCGGGATGCCTCACGCCTTTTTGTGTGGGCTCATTATCCTTCTTGATTGAATCCTCATTTTTTTTTCTCTTTCTTTCTTCAGTGTTGATGCATTTGAGAATAGAGTGAGTCGCACTGCAACAAAAACAGTCAGGTGTGGCAGCAGCGACGCGCATTCAATGCCACAGATACGTGGATTGCCAAGGGACCCAGTGCCTATCAGGCTTAGTCACAGGTGTCGCAGGTGTCGCTCTTACCCAATACAGCCCATGGCCGAAAGCTGATTGGCGGGCCCAAGAAGACAAGAAGCATTCCCCGGACCCGTCCCCAGACGACATGCATTGATGTTCATCTGCATCGCTCTCTCTCTCTCTCTCTCTCTCTCTTTTTGTTTTTTTCCCTACTTCAAAACTTTTGGTCCAAGTCTCCCTCAAATGCTATCTGCCGCTCACCCCTGCCTCAAGTGTCAAAATTTTCAAGCAAACATGCGCAAATTACATCACCCACACAGGTTGAAAAGCTTAACAGAAAGCACATGACGTCGGCATCGTCCGTCACACACACCTTGCCAGTCTACTCTGTCTTGTAAAATCTTGACGCGGAAGAAAAAGGAAGGAAACAGACGAAATAAAAAGCTAAAAATAATATCAGGTGGAAAAGAATGTCGTATCCCACGCGCATCCCCCCGTAATTCAGAGTCCAGACGAGGCTTGCGTGGCGTGGCCACCGCAAAGCCCCCTTTCTCTGATGCCTTGCGTTGCGCCAACCCCAAATTTTGGCTTCCATGGGGTAATCTCAGATGTCATGTTTGTTGCAGGGACAGGTGGTGGCTACTGGGCGATGGGAAAGGCCAAGTCCGGAGGATGTGGAACAATGGATTCATCAGCTGTAGATAAAAAACGAGTCGTAATGTGCAGAGCGGAAGGATTTGGACATCTCAACAGGATGCAACAGGAAAAAGATAAAGAAAAGACAAAAAGAGAATTCCTGAAAAAGACGAAGGAGAAAATTCAGGCAAAACTCAACTCGTCTTCTAGCACGGAGGTTCCTCGTCATCATCGTCCAAATGGGGGTCTAGAAAAATTTGCATTGTCTCGTCCCTTGTCATCAAGGTTTCTGATTTCGCTTGGAGGGAGGAAACGGAAGAATTTTCTTTCTTCTTCTTCTTCTTTATCAAAAAGCGAAACAATGTCGTCGAATGGCTCACAACTATTTCGTCTGCTGTCGTCTCCTGAGTTTGATGGCAAACGAGGCTGCGGGGACCCCAAAGGCTAACACGGGGGCTGCATGAGCGAAGCATATTTGAACCATGACTCTGTGGACATGGTCAGGCTGTCACCGGGATACCGCATGACGTCACGTACAGTAGTTTCGAACATCCCACGCCGGGGAGGGCATGGACAGTCCATTGTGAGAAGGTACGAGGCCGAGTTGGAAATATTTGCCTAGGCACTTTGTAGTAGTCGACATGGGGAAGACGGCAATGCGGAAGACGGCTTCCTCTGTGGGCCGTGCCTGAGTGAGAACTAGTTCCATGACATGAATTGCCAATGACATCCAATTTTTGAAGTAGAGGGACATCTCATACACTACGAGAAAATCGTATACTCTGCAGGGGTGGTCTCTTCCTCGCAATTTCTCGGAGTTTGCATCTATCCTGCATCTATCCTGCATCTATCCTGTCTACGTAACCAGATAACACCACGACAGACAAATAACCTTTTGCAGATTTTTTTTGTTTTTCAGAACATTTCACCTGCAGTCTTATGGTCTACATGCTGGGGCAAAACAAACTTTCTCTCCAGAAAATCCGAATGCGAGAGGGTGCTAGTGGTGCACGACATGCTTAGACAAAGCTTAATGATACTCACTCTCATATCTCTTGTTCCATGCCCTGCCATTTCCTTCTCCCTAGAGAATCCGAACGCGAGGGAGAGTAAAACTTAGCATGCTTAGACAAAGCATAATGATACTCACTCTCATATCTCTTGTTCCATGCTCTGCCATTTCCTTCTCCCTAGAGAATCCGAACGCGAGAGAGAGTAAAACTTAGCATGCTTAGACAAAGCATAATGATACTCACTCTCATATCTCTTGTTCCATGCTCTGCCGTGTCCTTCTCTCTGCTTTCTCCTCTTCGGTCTTAGCCAAACCATGTTGACCTACGGGCCATGAAACAAGGTTCAAATGCAGAATTTTCATCTGGTTTGTAAGCTGTGGATTTGTACCCATTGTATGGGGCCCAGATATAAAAGTGACGATCGTAGGGAGAGTCTTGTCGTAGTTGAATAGGCTTTGGTAGCGTAGATTTTGACTCCGGATCGTACATCATGAGGGCATGGAGTATGAAGTGATGAATGAACTTGGTGAGCGGGATTCGTGTATAAAAAGAGGTTGAATTCCCTTGGACCCTTGATTCTGTTTTCTCCCTTCTCGTCATCTCCATCTCCATCTCCATCTCCATCTCCATCACTACTATCACATCATCACCACTCATATTGCCATTCAAGATCTTTGACATTGTCATTGGTGGGCATCACCTTGTTACTATTTTTGTGACTACACTACCACTTTCACAAGTATCAAACAAGCACACATACCACACACATCACAAAGGTTGTGATCATCACACATCACATCCGTCACATCAATCGTGACCGTCACCTTCATCACAGATCGTGACCATCACACATCCCATCCGTCACCTTCAACACAAGATCGTGACCTTCACATATCACACTCATCACAACAATCGTGACCGTCACCTTCGTCATAATCACCACAGATCGTGACCGTCACCTTCGTCACGACCACCACAGATCGTGACCAACACACACATCACTTCCGTCACAACCAACAACCAACAACCGACACCACTGATAAAGGCACCAGTCATCATGACTACCTTTTATCAGTACCGAGTCACTGACGGCGGCGTCGTTTACGCGATTCCCATCGTTCAAGAGCAACGCGGTTCTCCCTATGGGCGCTCTCCCGAGTCCCCTTTCGAGAACTTTTACCAATCACCCAACGGGCATCTCTCCAATGCCGTCCCTGTCTTCTTCTCCAATACAACTCCTTCTCCAGCCGAGTCAACCGAGTCAACAATCGACCGGCCTGCTTCTACTCCGATCCCAGACTGGGACCCTGACACTCAAGTCATCAGTCAGGGAGCCAAGGAGGCCATCAAAAAGGACAGCATCGGGTACTACCTCTGGTTGCTGGAAATGCTCAACATCAACACCTCATCCCAGCGATGGAGTGAGTTTCCTGACGACGACCCTGAGGACGTCGAGACACCTGGTCGATATCAAATGACCGGCTTGCATCTCCGTCATTTCCTCGATGAATCCTGTCTCGTGCAGTGCCAGCGATGCCGCACTATTTGCGACCTGGACTTCAACATTGTCGAGCAGAACGAAAACAACGCAGCTAGAGTTGCGTACGTATTGCCTTATGTTCACTGTCCTCTCGGATCAATCCGACAGTGCTACAACAGGAGCAGCCCTGAATGGAGGGCGGCTCAGGCAATGTTCACCACCACCGAAAAACTCCAGGTCTGCCGAGCATTACAGCGGCACCTCTTGAAAAAGCGAACCACAAAGATCAGTGCATCTGACTTTGCGGAAGACAAAATCGAGCCAGCCACTCGGGAGATTTTCAACTCATACCGAGGTCTCCGAGTGTTCTGGCATCGCCTATTGTTCAGGCGTCATGAATGTCCCGAACTTTTTGCCGACGAAGGCGATAACGAGTTCGTTGACAATCTCCCTCTGTGGGGCGACCTCATCACCGATGTCACTCTGGTCAAGAAGAGCCTCATCTTCGAGCCGCACATCAACTTTGTGTATGGCATCACTTGCCGAGGGGCCGATTACCTGTTCAGATGGCAGTCAGAGTGGACGCGGGAAATACTCTGGCTGAATACCTACGTTGGCATGTCCAGACATGCACACATGACTTCTCGTCATGCTCCAGACTGGCGAACTTTGGCGGAGAGGGTTGGACGCGGGTTGGAGTTTCTGGTTGATGCGGAGGAAAAGATCAACGGCACGATCGACAATCTGGAGGCCTACCGGGAGGCAAAGATTCAGGCACGAGCCCTGTTTCGAGAGCTGCATAGCTGGTTGATGCGCGATGCTGTCATCTAGCTCGTCTGCTAGACAGGTCAGCCTGTCTTTTCTTTTCTTTGTTTATTTTGGACATTTGGGATATACTTTTCTTGGAAAAAATTGGGACATACACTCTTGGGACAAATTGGGATATGCTTTCTTGGGACAAATTGGTGTTGGGGGATTGGGGATTTCTTCAGGCCGCACAAATTGGCGCCGTGGTTTCTTTCATTACAAACTCGACTCAATCAAATTCACTTTTTTTTTTCTCACCAACTTTATGTATAATGAAACATCGTGCAATTATGCCTCAGCCTCTGATGTGATTGTTGTCATTTGCTCGAACTGATACACATGAATGTGCAAAAGTGTTGCTGGACGGCTGCCAAGAGGACAAAGAACCTCCTTATTGCGTACAAATGTTGAGAGGGCGGACAGAAGTCAGCTGACCTCAGCGACGCATTTGCAAAAGAGGAGATGGCCTATCTGATCCAGATGGCCCAAGGCATGAGAGTCGAAGATGGAGCATCTCTGTGACCTAGCGATGTTGAGAGCCTTGAAAGCTGCAGTGGCAACCCATGATGCGATCCTACCGCTGCCTTTTTCTAATTAGCGATGATTTAGGTGATCTTGTTCTCGATCAGGAATGGAGCTCGAGTATAGAAGGATAGCGTTTTTCCATTAAACAACGAATGAACTTTTTCATCGGCAGCCGCTATGTCATCCAACCCTTGGGATGTATCGTGTTCTGCTTTTCCGCGCATGTCTCCACACCAGAACCACAGAGTCTCAAGATCGAGGTTGCGGAGACGTTCAATTAGCTGTAGTTTAAAGATGGGCGGTTGCGGAGGCGTTGCAAGGCTGCAGGGCGGTTGTGGGTTTGCGAGGGGGTTGCGATGTGGTTGCCGTGACAACCTCAGACGCCCAAATTTGTTTGGCTGTTTCACCCACCAACGGCCGTCCCAAGTCCCAGCCAGCATTTACATAAACCAGCTTATCCGTGGTTGCAGTAGCGATAATACATCTATCTGCCTCGCAGCTTCACGAGCTTCCTGCATTTTCAAATCATCCCAAACCCTCTGTCAGTACCTGTCTTGTCTTCAAATGGCTACACGCACTCTTGAAACACGCTTCGAGCGCCTGGCGGTTGCGGATGAGAGTGATGGCAGCGAAGGCGGCACCAACAAGCTGTATACCAAAAGCAAGGTAAGCGACCGTTTTCCAGGCTTCCACGACGGCAAAGCACATATCTTACGAAGCAAAAAGAGAAGAAGGACAAAGCACCTAACCTTTTTTTTTTCTCGTGGCAGACCCTTCTATCATCCTCGTCATCGGGACAACTCCCCCAGGGAAGCTCCCGGACACAATTATTCAAAGTCGCCTTACAGTCCCAAAGCCACAATGCCATTGCCACCGTGACGCTACCCTCGCAGGCCGCTCAGCGGAAACCCAACAATCCGACATCCCCGACACGCAAGCCAGTGCCTTCTTCGACATCCGCGCGAGGATCCTCTTCCAGCGATGCCGATGACGCCGCTGCCGAAAGCAAGAGCGCACTGACATACCACCACCAGCCTTCTGTCCCAAAGCAGTTCCACCTGGGAATGTTCGAAATCGGCCGACCTCTGGGCAAGGGCAAGTTTGGACGCGTGTACCTTGCTCGAGAGCGCACGAGCGGCTTCATTTGCGCGCTCAAGGTGCTGCACAAGAACGAGCTGCAGACCGGTGGCGTAGAGCGCCAAGTCCGCCGCGAGATCGAGATCCAGAGCAACCTGCGTCATCCCAACGTCCTGCAGATGTTCGGCCACTTCCACGATAATAAGCGGGTGTTTTTGATTCTGGAATTCGCTGGCAAGGGCGAGCTGTACAAGCATCTACGCAGGGAGAACCGCTTCCCCGAGTGGAAAGCTGCGCAATATATTGCCCAGATGGCCTCTGCCTTGCGCTATCTACACCGGAAGCATGTCATTCACAGGGATATTAAGCCCGAGAACATCCTGGTCGGCATTCACGGCGAACTCAAGATTTCGGATTTCGGATGGAGCGTGCATGCCCCCAACAACCGGCGAAAGACCATGTGTGGCACTCTGGATTATCTGCCGCCCGAGATGATCAAGCCTGGGTCATCTGAGAATTACTACAACGAAAAAGTCGATTTATGGAGCTTGGGCGTCTTGACCTACGAGTTTTTGGTCGGTGAGGCCCCCTTTGAGGACACACCCGTCATGACGCAGCGGAGGATAGCGAGGGCAGACATGACTGTGCCGTCGTACGTGAGCCACGAAGCAAGCGATCTCATTAAGAAGGTATTTACTATTCCCTTCTTTATCTTCTTCTTGTTCCTTCCTTTTCTTTTTGTAAGAAAAAAAAAAGAATCATACACTAGAGTGACGCAACCTTTTGCTCTGTCTTTTTGCGACTTGCCTGACCTTTAACTCTCCTTTGCTAATCACGACTTTCTTTTCAAATAGCTTCTTGTTCTTGATCCCGAGAAGAGAATCTCTCTTGACCAGGTGCAAGTTCATCCTTGGATATTAAAGCACTGCGTCAAAGGAGAGCGGGCTAGTAACCGCGAAAAAGGTCACTAGAGAAGCATAAAAACCCAAGTTGTTGCAGGAAAAAAGAGGGGAAAAAAAGAACACTTTAGACCATATGTCGGAATTTACATGTCCTGGATGTAACGAGGACAGAATGGAGTTGGCGTTTTGCTGAAGAACTTGTTGGGTTTCTATACCATTCTTATTATTTGATTGCATCTTTTTTTTTCTCGTCTCTGTCGACTTTTTTTCCTCATAGGCCTTATGCGCAAAGGATGGAGTTTGGGTAGAATTCATGTTGCTGGCCTTGTTTGTTCTCTTCTTGTCTGTTCGATGCTATAGTTTATTTTTTTTTCTCGTCTTTTTTTCATGGATTCTGACATATCAGATGACGAGGGTGTTTGAAATTGTCATGAAAGCAGCACATGTTATGAGTGAAATATTCATCAATTCTGTGTATCATTAAGTTAAATAGCATTTCGCCGACGAGTTGTGCAGGCGTCGGTTCCTCGCAACAAGGCCGTTTAGTGGAGATTACAATATTCGTAGGATACAAGACGAGACATGATCGTGGTGTCCTCAGTCACCGATATACCTCGTCAAAGGGCCTGGTGTCGGCAAAGCACGAGTCCCAGACCTCGTTGACGACTTTGGTAGCGTGGACGTCGTCCTTGCAATGCGGTCGGCCCATGACAGACTGAATGGCCCGTCTTCGGACACAGTTTTGAAACTGTTGCGTTATTGACCATTGCTTACGTGTCAATGCTTCTCTCGTCCATCGACACTCGCCGCTTAGCATGGAGGCACGAATCTAGAAGGAATAAACGTGTCAGCAAAATGTGCTCATAGTTGTATGTCTCAGTTCCTAAGCTTGTTTTCTTTTTTCTTTCTTTCTTTTTCTTTTTCTTTTCTTTTTTTTTTTTTTTTTTTTTTTTTTTTTTTTTTTTTTTTTTTTTTTTTTTTTTTTTTTTTTTTTTTTTTTTTTTTTTTTT
>SRPT01000382.1:0-29008 GCA_018360205.1 Claviceps digitariae | reverse complement strand
TTCAAAAAAACAAAAAAAAACAGTAATAGTTTTACTACTTGCCCCTCTCCCTCTCCCTCTCTATCACCATCACCATCACCATCCTCCGCCTCGGCATTTCCTGCCACATTTTGCTTTGCTACCGCTTTTAGAAAAACTGTTAAATAAAAAAAGAAAAAAACCAGAAAAAAAGTACATTTTATTTATTATAAATACAAAACATTGTAATTACTTATATAATAGTATTAGTGCTGCTTAGCCTGGACACCTTACCTAGTCTTTATCTGCTAGCCTTGGATTAGGGTCTTGGGTTTTCTAGGTGTTTTTTTTTTTTTTTATTGTTATTATTATTATTATTTGAAAAAAAAAAAAAAAAAAAAAGTGGTAAAATTAGCAAGACTACAAAGCGCGTCATGAAACTCTACTCCGCGACTAAATTATTGGTGCATAGCACTCTACACACGTCTGCAAAGCCCCGTTCTTGCTCCATGCTGGCATATCACATCATATTCACCTGTGTTGGCAACTCCATGCCGGGATCCATTCCGCTGGGACGGCATCTTGGTTGGGTTGGCGGGTTCGGCGTGTTGAGGAATCGGGAGTCAGGAGTCAGGAGTGCAGGACGTTGGGGATATATCTTACTAACAGCCGAAATGGAAGTCACGAAATTGTATGGTATAAGATGATAATTATGGGATTGGGCAATCACGAGATAACAAGACTAAAATTTATGGGATTGCGAATCACGACACCAACCACGAACCATAAACATAAATATAAATCATGATTTATAAATCCACACACAAATCAAACCACAGAATCACGCCCTCCCAACAACCACACCGCAAACATCCCCCCCCTATTCTCAACTAAAACGAGCGTAGACCCAGACCGTCCGACGCAGGTGCAGACCTGGTCGCTGCGTAAGCTCTCCGACGGCCCGTCATTCCTCAAGAGAGGCACAAAGACGTTGGGGGGCAAGGAAAAAAAAGAAAGAAAGAAGAAAAAGCGATACACCCTGCGAGGGGAACCACCGTGCGCTCTCTTGACCCCTCCCGCAACCCAATATACAAAACCGTCCAAACAAAAAAAGAAGAAGAAATCCTGCTATGCCTCGACCCTGACGTCCATGCGCACACATACTAGTGGGATGGAGACGGGCTTGAAACTCCGGGTCCGATGGTACTGCAAACAACGCGAGTCGATAAAAAAAGGACAGAAAAGTAATAACAAAAAACACCACCGTTTCCACCTGACATCCCAAGAAAAAAATCATAAACCATTGTCGTGACGCCGTTGCGGCTTGTAAATTCGTAAACAACACATTCCATATCATAAGTGCGAAGTAGTGCGAAGCAGGGCAAGAAAAAGAATGAAGAGCAAAAACGCAAGGTATGCTTCGCAGTGGTACGTCACGAGCTTGTCATGGTAGATTCCCACATTTAAAAACATGGCGTGTTAAATGGCCCAGATTTGTCGTCAGAAATCTCGCCATAACAAGCTTGAGCAAGAGAAGGAGGAAAAGACTGAAACAGATGAGAAAATAGAAACGCGCCCCAACTCAAAAAGAAAAGACAGATAGATCCACCTGCTCGCAGCCCCTTCAACTGCTCCAAATAGCCAGACACCGTTCCAGCCGCTCATGCATAGGCATACTCCTCGTGATATGGCTGGTCGTAGTAGCTGTACTGAACGTCGTCGTAGCCATATGATTTCGACGTCTTCACCTTGGGAAACTTTGCCGCCCCCCCAGTGGCACTGTAGCCGGTTTCCCGGGCTGGCATCGACGGCCGCACATCGGCGGGATGCCCGTAGTAGGGGTATGGCTCGACATACTCGGCATCGACGTGTCGGACGTAGGAGCTGTGAAGTCTGCTGCGCGACCCATCAACCTGGTACCGAGAAACGTTTTCAGTCCTCTGTTGCTCTGGTGAATGGTGACGCCTGCTGCTCCGGTGCTTCCTGTCCCGGCGTCGCCCGTACATTTCTTCAGAATCCGACTCAACCTCCACCTGAGGCTGCATGCGAGACCGGTCACGGCCCCGTGGATAGTCGCCGGCATGATCAAAAACGCTGAACGTCTGCGCCCTCGACAGACCAGGTGGTGGGCGGGAGTAGGACGACGCAGGCTCGGGTACTGGCATGGTCTTGGTACGGGGCAAGTCTGTCCTCGGGGGTGAAGGGGGCATCATGGGATTTCCAGAGGAAGTCGTCTTGGAAAATTGGGCCGCATGACGGCTGGAAGGTGAAGCATTGACCACGGGTGGATCTCTGAGCGCCTCGCGTGAGGGGTCTCGATAAGATCGTTCCCTGGACAGCCTCGGGTCATCCCCCCCAGAACCCCGGCGGGGCTTTGCGGATGACCGCCGTGCATCATTCTCGTCGGGTGGAGGAGGAAATGGTGCATTGTGACCACCACCACCACCACCACCATGGATGGGAGGGGGCGTAGGAGCGGGTGGCTGGACGGGGGGCGCAACGTTATACGTAGCTGAGCGGTGCACGCCGGCTGTCCCGCCACTCTTGGCTTTGGACGCCTGAATATATGATGTTGCATAGTCCACCTTGTGGGTGTAGGATCGCTGAGGCGCCGACGAGGGCATTGCGGCAGGTGTAGGAATGTCCTCTCGGCCATCTCGGCCAGAAGAGCGCTCTCGCTTCTCGTCGTACTTCTTGCTACTGCTGCTTGACTTTTTCTTGTCTGACTTGGACGCGGGTGCATCGTCTCCATAGGCTTCACTGTATGGCTTTGCGTATCGTTTCTTATCCTCGGTCTCTCGCCTTATGTCCTTTTCTCGCTGCTTTTCTCGCGCTCTTTTCTCAGCTCGCCGAGCGTCCTTGGCCTCTTTCTCGAGCCGCCGCATAGCATCCTCCTGTCGACGTCTACGCTCTCTGTCCTTTTCTTTCTCCTTCTCCCGCTCTCGCTCCCTGTCCCGCGCATCACGATCTCGTTCACGTTCGCGCTCGCGCACGCGCTCCCGCTCCCTCTCCATCTCTCGTTTCGAAGGCTTCTCCGCATAGGTCGCTTCTCGGCGGGACGACCGTGGAGGGCCATCAAAGTTGTACGCACCACGTTCCAGATCTTCATCCGGCGATCGAGTATATGTATACTTGACGCCAGAGGGTGTGGTGGTTGCTTTGAACGGGGACGCCCGGGAATCCGCTCCCCGCGCCTCGTCCTGTCCCGAATACCTCGGCGACGCCCGGGGCGTTGAAATATTGGCCTTGCTTTGAAACTGCTTTCGCAGCTCCTCCAACTTGACCCTGTCATCGTATTTCTGCCGTTCTACCTCGTCGCTGAGCAGTTCGTACGCTTGCTGGACCTGTTGGAATTCGTCCTGCTTTTGAGCCTTCAGGGCCGGGTCGTGGACCTTGTCTGGGTGACATTTCAAAACGAGCTTTCGGTGGGCGGATCGAATCTCGCTAATCTGTGCATCCTTCGCTACACCAAGAATCTTGTATGGATCAGGTGGGAGAGGACTCATTGTGGTGGAGCGCTGTTGTGAGGACTTGTTTTCTTCTTGCTAATGAATGACGGGTGAGATGATAAAGAGCATGAAGATGATGGAATATGTTGAGGGCTGTCGGACATCGGGTTTCAGAGCTGATTGAGGTGGTTTTTAAAAACTCTTGACCTCCTGGCGTGTGGGTGTGTGGTACGTGAACAAGTCGTCGTCAGAGTGAAGAACACTGTAGAGAGGCCGACCGACGATGAGGAATGAATCCAGGAAAGAAGAAGGAACAAAGGAACAATGAGAGAAACAAGACTTTGACCGTCCCTGCAAGACAGCAAGGACGGGTTGCAGCTCGCGAGAATGAAAACTGAAAGGTTGCGGGACGAACACAGATGATGAGGTGTTTGGTGTGATTGAAGTGTTGGACTCGCCGAGACTCGAGACTCGAGGCCGCTGAACAAGCACGGTGATGAGCTCACAGGCAGCCAGGGGCGAGCGAGGGTTTTGATTGGGTGTGACGGTCTGATGGCAGGCAGAAGTTGGGGTGGGGAGGGGGCAGGGGTGTGGGTCAGACACCAAGCAAGTCGCGGATGCGGGCGGGGCGGCCTCGCCCAGTGGATGGGGTTAGAAGGGCCCACCTCTGCAGAGAGGGATCTTTTCGAGTCTTTTTGAAGGGGCGCGCTGGGGGAAGTGCAAGGGTTGTTGGCCCAGTGCCCCTGTGCGTGTCGGTCACGGTGCTCAGCTGATGATGATGGTGGTGGTGGTCTGGTGGAGGAGGAGTGGTCGTGGTGGACTGGTCGTGGTGGACTGGCGGTGCGCGCTGCTGGGTGGTGGATAAAGACTGCACATGCACAGTGTGCGCGCATACGTGCGTGCGTGCTTCAATGCTTCAATGTTAAGTGGCAGGGCGGAGGCCGTCGACGTCTGGTCTGGTGCATCTGGTCGCAGCTGGTGGGCACCTGGCGGACACCTGGTGGCACCTGGTGGCACTGGGCGAAGGCGACGTGGTGCGTGTTAGCGGCAACAGCGCATTGAAGGCAGAAATTCCTTCCAGTCAACACAGCGGTCGCCGATGCAGCAGTCAGTCTAACTTGAATGTTCCAAAGTTGCGTTGTGCGTGACTGGACTAGTCGTTTGAACTATGCTAGTCTGGAAAAGCATGAATGGATGAGCAGGAAAATGGTTAGGTTCGGCCACGTCCGCCTTGTTGGGCAAGATGACCAGAGTGAGTCGAGACTCTTGCCGTCGTCCCAGGGCCTGTCACCGCACCGGACCAGATCAGCGCCATTTTGTCTCGTCTCTCGTCTCTCGTCTCTCGTCTCTCGCTCGTGTCTAGTCTATTTCAATAGCTCATCACGCGGCAGCGATCTGCTGAGGGTAAGCAGATAGGCAAAGAGAGACGGATACATATGTAGAAGTCGAGGCGAATGGACCCAACCGAGAGTAGCAAGGAGGGAGCCATCCATGATTGGCCAGTAACGTGATACTTGGAAGTAATACTTGCAGCGGGCAAATCGACTTGCATGGCCATCCATGTTGGCCGCTTTGTGCTTTCTGGCATGGCATCTTCGACACGCCAGCCACAGCAATGGCGAATTGCCAACATGGTCGTGGCAATGGTACACCTGCGCTCATCTTTCTCTGTTGGGTCAAGGTCCCGGACGTGGCGCAGGCGGACCGAGAAGGCGGTGGCGCCAGAGTTACAAGGTACAAGGCACAGGAGGGGCAGGACAAGCCACAACGACGCGGTAGAAGCCTGTGGAATATCAATAGCTTCTATATTACTAACACACATATGTAAGTATATACATATGTAGGTACACAAATGGCTCAAACGTTGTAGTCGTCGGTCCAGTCTGGTGATAAAGGCGCGAATAATGCACGGCGTCGTGCCGAAAAAAGGGCGCAGCCGGCAGAGGTGAAGACTCAACCCGACGACGTCACTGCCTCGCTGCCTGGGAGGGAACTTGAATGCCAGCGGCTGACACTTGGACGGCAGACGAGGCAGCGAGCGCTGGGAGTCGTCAGAGGCTGACCGACCGCCCACCGCCGACCAATCAGACGCGACGACAGACAGTGCCAACAGGTGACTGACAGGCGACTAACAGGTGATGAAGGAACATGGAAGAGTCAACGTGGTCCGGTGGTCGAATCCAACACGTCGTGGCGGCGACTCGATTCCCAAAAGACCAGCCGCGTCGGGCGGCACAAGATGTGCAAATAGCGCGCAGATTTTGTTTATAATGCTCCGGCTATCCAACCCCCCTCGTCGCTTCGCGGAGGCATCAATGCATCATTGATTGATAATTGACCAGGCGACCAAGGAAACCCGCCAAGAAAACCCGCCATGGAACCCGCAAGTCCAGGACAAGCGGTGAGCAAGTGAGCGAGATGGGCGACTTGACTTGGTGCTGAGCTGAGTGCCGTTTCGCCACAGAGATGGATGGTCGCGCCCCCCTCCATGTCCCCCGCAGATGGGCGTTTCGGGTTTGTGGAGAGGAGACGCAGAGAGCGTCGTCGTGTTGTTGTGCTTGGCCTCGTCGTCGATTTCCTGGGTGGAACTCAAAGTTGTCCAGCAACGGCCACTTGGATGCAGCTGGAACCGAGCCCGGCTTTTTCGAGTGGGGAAAAACGACCAGATGCTTCGAAAAGGGGTGAGGGGGACACGGCGGGTAGCAGAAAATGAGAAGATCGGAGCCCCTTTCGTCGCGAGGAGAGCAGGGCAAGAGAAGATGGACAAGGAGAAGGAGAAGGCGGATATATCCTGTCAATGGCAAGTCTACATCGCAGACGCGCAGACGGAAAGCACCAACATAACAGGGCGGCCCAGATGATCAAGTATCAAGTAGGCCGCATCAGAGAAAACGAGCCTTCACTTCCCCCCGGAAAAAAGCTCGATTTGTTCTTGCAAATGTTCTGCTTTCTCTTCTGAGCCTTTCTCTCTCTTTGACAAACATATTCTCATTCTCATTCTTGTTAAGAAAAGAGAAGAAAAAGAAAAGTACAGTCACACCCCGTCAAATGCCACGCCATACCACGCCATTCTCGTCCCGGCCCGCCTCTCAAGCTTCGTCGTCAACATCAGCCGTTTTCCCACAGATGGACGTGGACCGTCGTGTGCTTGTGCATGAATGATAAGACATGCAACTCGACGCACGTGCTTTGCCTTTTCCAACGCCGCTTCTGTCATTCATCAATCATCATCCAAGAGCCCGTTTTGAAACTTGAAAGGTTTGAACCGCCGGATTCCTCGATGCGGCTGCTGCGAAAGGCCCAGTCAGCCTTGTCTTGCTTGATCAAGACACGAGATGAAACAATTGGCATTAATCAGTCGTGCCTTGTCAGCATGCTGGATGTGTATCTCCTTACAAGCACTCAAGCTGATGCCGATTGTTTTCCTGAAAAGGCGTGTATACATACATACATATGTACATAAAGTGAGACGATGTAAGTACATACAAGAGCCAACGGGGCTGATCACGCTACAAACGCTTCTCTGTCAAGCCAATACCACTTGCCTCGGCCCATTTTATTTTGATTTTTACTTCTATATTATATTGTATTATATTATATCTCTCTCGTTTGTTGTTTGTTGTTTGCCGTGATATATAATAGAGCTCACATATACAGCCCTTCCCACGTCATACATTCTAGAAAAAGCCTCTCGAGGCCTCCTCCCGAATAGGCACACCGCGACTTTGTGCAGATCCGTCTCCGAGGCTGCAGCATGCATGCATCAATTCGGCCAACCAAGCCGCGTGCATGGGTCCTGCTTCTGATGCAGTGCATGTAAACTATTTTTATTTTTTTTAACTTGATTCTCATGTTCTATTTTATTTTACCCTTATTTTTTTTTTTCGTTATTCTTTTTCCATATGTACATACATAATTTGCACGGCATCCTCTCATCGACAGATGGACGACCTCTCAGCCGCTGTCGACCTCTGAATTCACGACAATAGATTTCCTGCTTCGTTGATTTGAGTGCTAGTCTCGACCGAATCCACTATGAATGCGCTTCTCTCTCCTACAACCTCTCTCTAGAGAACTCTCCCTGAATCTCTCTTCGCATGCACCACAAAAGCCGGCCGCATATAGACTTGCACTGTATGTACTGCACTCCACACTCCACGCATCTGCCTCGCATAAACCGCGCGGCGACCGGCGACCCAAGCCGTTCCGTCCGTCCGTCCGTCCAGTCAGAGTTGGGTAGATGTGATGAAAGAAAGAGGCCCTCGCTCTGCTGGGACCACATGGACCTGCATGCGTGCCAAAAGGCCGATTGCATGTAAAACCTCGGGGAGGGGGATGGGTGGACTGCGTGCTGCTGCATGATGCAGGAGTGGAATCATGATGTAGTACATGTGGTAGTATGTACATACATACATATATGTAAGTACATATGTACAATGCCTGTGTAAAACATCCCGCAGCGGCCATATACCATCGTCGGCTTCAACCCACGCGCCACTCCGCCTCGACTCGTGGCCAACACATCACCCCCCATCCATCCATGCTGCAAGTCGCTCCCGCGCTTGCAGCGCCGCTGCGAAATGCAACGACGTGGCCCCAACGTGCAGAGTCCGGACAACACGAGGCACCCTCTCCTTGGGCACAGCCGCTCCCTCCCCCCCTTTCCCCCAACATCAAATCAATGCATTTGCTGGTTCAGATGTCCGATCCGGTCTGGTCTGTTCTGCTCCCGTCTTCAATGCTAGCCGTGTCGTGGGCCGTCTGAACCCAATTGTCGCCTTCGTGATCAAAGCACCTCGGCATCTGCTCTAAGCGTGTTCATCCGAACAAAAGGTCAGAATCCCCAAACTAGCGTTCTTCATTGCTTTGGTGTCCGGTCTGCCTTGAGGGACTCATTCATTGCTCAAGTCACAAGTTCGTGTGACGCCAGGTCGGGCTCATGCCACGGTCTCACTCAGGTCCCCTTGGTCAAAAAGAGGGGGCCACCAATCATCACCATTGGCTTCTTTTTACCCCGCAGGAGAACGGGCTTTATCCCTTCTCCCTTCTCCCGTGCACCTTGCCCCTTCTCTGGGCCTAGAAAAAGGTAGCCTCAATGGGTAAATGAAGTGTAATCTGTTCGTGTCTATTTTTCTAACCCCTAAAATTTGACTACACGGCGTGGACAACATCATCTGTTTTCAATCCTAACGAAAAGGAATTAGAAAATAAAATGGACGATTTTAAAAAAAAAAAATTGTCTCGGTCTGTTACCCGCGCCCCCGCATTGACTTTGCTGCACGGGCTATGTTGTCATGTCCTTGGATCCATCTGTCCATCTGCATCCTGACGCCATTTCATGCGAGCCAACCAACTGGAGATGCCATACGCAAGTCTCTGGTCGGACAGGTGGTGTTTCACAAACAAACTGGGGTTTGTGGCACCCACCAGATGCTAATGGTCCGTCGAACCAACAAGTTTTGCATCTTGTCTGTTTTGTTCTCATTGCCAAAACAGCTTGTTATACACAGTGCATAAGTGCGGCCCTTTGGTGTTTGTGAGCTGTCACCCTGAATCGCATTTCTTTTGTCCGTCATTTCCATATGTGGTGGATTTAGGTGCCCACGACATTTCAGTTAAGGGGGGGAGCAAGTTTGTTTACCAAATTGGACAGCACGGGTCTTTTGTTGTCGGACATGCTAGTTGGGAAGTGAGGTTACGACCCTGAGTATGTATGCTGACACTTTTGTAAAAAAGATTAAAGGAGGTATTCCTCACCACCTTGGTTGCCGATTATCCCACAGAAGGGAACGTTCATACCCTCGAGCCTTGATGGGCATAGAGCTTGGATACACTTTGAGCCATCTCCTTGCTTGCTTGCCTTGTCCATACCCTGTATTTGGAGAACCGGCAGATGAGACAGCACTCGAATTGACGATTCGACATGCAAATCAAGCGATGCCGCTCAGATTCTCGAGCATGTAGAGCAAAAAAACATGCAGCCGCAGCTCTCGGATTGCACGTCCCTGTGGACTGCGGAATCAGATAACGCAAGAAAGGACAGCAATCCTCATGTCGACTCGTGTGTCTGTGCCAGTTGAGCAACTCTCTCCTGAACGACCAATAACACGAAAATGGACGCCGTTGTTTTCCTCCGCCACGAGAAATTGTTCCCCAGCTGGCACGCCTACTTCACGGGGAGGGTCCTCATCATGATAGGGATATTTTCGGTTGTGGAGACGGAGATGCCCCATCAGCGTCGAATATTGTAACCGTGGTCCATCTTTGCTCCAGATATCAACGCCAGACACACAAGGGGCGAAATTTGAGGACTCGTCGAGTACGTCGAAAACGAATTATAGAATGTTTTGTAAACGAGGTGATTGCTGATCGACTTTCTTTCTGCCGGATCAGACGCCCGACCCGAACATGCTATCCAGTAGCCCACGCCGGTAAATCAATATCCACCACGATGGGCTTGTTGAACTGTTTCCCCTCTCTGTGGGGATACCGGCTCTTGAGTACGGCAGCGTTCACCACACATGTCTCGTCCTTGGCCAGCGACAAGCCCTTCTTGGCCGTCAGATCAACCAGACTAAGCTTGTTACTACCAGCTCCGGGATCCGTCCACACGGAGACTGACTTTTCCGCGAATCCGATACTGCTTTGGGGGTCCTTGTCCCAGACTACCCGATGTGCTCCTCGACCATCGTGGATATGTCCACAAACAGCAAGCCTCGGCTGAACGCGCCAGAGCGCACGGCGAAGAGCCTCGCAGCCCTTGGGTCTCTGCTCGGTGGTTGCGTCGCCGTGGTTTCGCGGCGGTGTATGAGTCACGACGATGTCAGTGTTGAAAGGGATGTCATCCCAGATGGTGGTCAGCGGTGAGGCATCACCTGGATTTGCCTTGACTGCGTCGTCGTAGTAAAATGCCCATTGACCATATCGCGGCGAATAGGGCGACCCAAACACGGTGAACTGCGTTAGAGGAGCGCCTTTGGCCGAATCAAGCCGAATCGTGGCAGATTCGTGATTCAAATACGTTATAGAGCGCGAGGCGGAGAACAAGTTGAGGCACTCTTCCGACGACTGCGGTGTCTTGCTGTTGTTGTGAAATGCGTGGCCATGTTGTGAATAGAAAGTCTCATCTAGTGTGATGTCATGATTTCCTATACGCGGCCCAGTGAGAAAACAAGGAGAGAAAAAAAAATGAAAAGACAAAACGGTTAGTTCTGGGCACTCAACATTGGGACTAAGGGAGCAACACACGATGGGCACCGACCGGCTATAACAATTTTGGCTTGGAAATCTGCCTCTTCAAGCCACTTGACAGCCCTGGATATCTAGAATTGTGACAAAACAAAAAAAAAAAAAAAGGAAAGAAAATATTAGTTATTCATGCTAGCGGATTCGACGTCCCTGGTTCGTTTAATCTACAAGGCAGCAAGAAGGTAGGGGGGGGTTAGAGGGCGCCGAACCTCGGAAAAGCTGCCCTGGTTGGTGAGGTCGCCGGCATGGATGAGGACGTCGCCCTCGGGCAGTTTTACGGTGCAGTTGTGGGTGTCTGAGATGCAGACGATTCTCGTCCTGTGCACTGCCGGTGCTGCCATACAGATGGAAGCAAGATACTACACATGACGATGAAGTAAAAAATAAATCAAGATGATGAAGGGATTTCGCGACTGCAGTGGTGAGATGGAGGTCGATGGCGGAATAGAATTGGCTCGATGGGGTTAGATGCTGTCACAACCTCACAAGGGTCCGAGACACACATCAGACAATCGAGTAAGCTTATGGGGACGCTGCATGTGTCAAGACTCAAGCTCGATCAGACTCGTTACGTTCTTGTGGACTCAGTGCTGGTAGAGTGAACCCCCAATTGGCTGCCGAGGTATAGTCTGATTGCAGCTTGAGTACAGACAAGATGAGTTGGAGAGAAGAGGAAATGGAGGAAATGGCGAGAGTGGTGAATGGCCACGCGCCCTTGTTTTCACGACAGGACGGATGGGGTCAAGCACGAGTCTAGCCGCAATTGAATTAATCTGGCAGCTGTTTGCAAGTAGAAGTGGATCTCTTGGCTCGGATATGATAGGTCTGATAGCCAGTGAGAGGGAAAAAAGACGAGCAGACAGCTGCCCGCCGGCCGGCCTGGAACATTGAAAGCAGACGAAAGCAGACGCCAGACGTCAGGAACCAGGAACCAGACAACACACCACACGAGAGTACCAGAGAAAATTGCGCAATCGAGATCGGAAGGATTGGGGTTGCCAGCTCATGTTGAGCATGCATCTACAGTGGGTCGGGGGTCGGGGGTTGGGGATTCCGAAACCCTTTTCCATTTACATTTCTATGGCGGAATGTTCGGGATGACCCGGGATGACCTGAACCAACTGCATCTTACACATGTTCGTACATATACAATGTTCTATTCATCTTTCCTCAGGCGGCCCGACATGTCTGATTGCAGAGTAGTGCTGGAGGGTAGACGAGATGGAGCTGTGCAGTCAGACTCGGAATCATGTATCCATCATTGACGGTACCCATGGTACGACGCGTCGCACAGATCACGCATCCGTTTATGCGAGCGGCGGTTTTGTCCAGGACATGTCTGATGGGACATGGCAAAAAAAGGGCAAAATAGAAAGAAATGGGCACGCGGCTGACATGGATTAGCAGGCGACAAGGGCAGTTTACCAGGGGGTTTGGGGTTGTTTACGCCAGATGGACTTTGGCTAAAAAGGACCAGACGTGTTTTGAAGATGATGGATGCGCGCCATGGCAATAGTAGTGCCGTGTTGCCTGGTGAGAATCAACACGCAGCCGGCGGCTGTGCAAGTGGTTTTGCAAGTCCTTGGAGCCAGGATAGTCTTGTAGCATCCACGGCAGAAGAAACATTGACGATGTGCAGATATGCTGCGGCTGTTTGCTGAGAGGACATGCCCCGAGCGACTGAAACTTCGCATGTGCCGGTGGTTGGCTTCATGTGCCGGTGCCTTGCCTCCCATGTGGCAGCGCATTGATGAAAATATGCACTGATGAATGGGTGTTAATGCAATGGACAAGAGAAAAGAGAAGAAAAACAGAAAAGAGAAGAAAGAAAAGAAAAGAAAAGCTCGGCTGCTAGCTCCGTGTGCAGTGTGCATGTAGTGTGCAGCATCGCTGTCCCACATAAGCTCCAGTCGAGCTCCTTCCTCTTCACGGCCCTTCACTCCCCTTCGCGTCCGCTGAGCACTGGCATTGGCCCACCCTTGCTTTTGCATCCCACCGGCTCAATCTCCCTCATCTCCCTCTCCTGGTCGCGGCCTCTGGGCCGGTTCAGCCAGTTGGGCCAGTGGCCAGTGGCTCCACATGCGTGCGTGCAGTTGAGACTCTGTGCCAGCCTCCAGCCTCCAGCCCTCCAGCCCCTGGCACTACAGCAGCAACGGTCTTGCTGGCCAGCTGGTGGCTTCCTGCCAGCTGCTCGCCTGGCGCTTTGCTAGCTTCATGTTCCATTTCCCCAGTCAGCGCCTTTCATGTCCGTTCACCAGCCAGCCTCCCCCCAATCAGCCTCTCCCATCCCCGTTCCCATCCCCGTCCCCGTCCGCAAACCTCGCAGCACCTCGCAGCCTCCTCCGTGCTGCAGACATCTCCAACTCCAGAGTCCCCTTGGTCATCGTGCCCTCGCCCCCCACGAACTGCTTCACGCTGACCTCGCCGCCTACCACCGGCTGGTTAGGTTACGAGTGCCAGACGTTGACTGCAGCTGTCCGAGTCGTCCGTCAACAACAAAAGCCGTTTTTTTTTCTTTCGCCGAACGCATCTCACTTCGCTTGTCCGCTTCCGACACGACGCTCTGACCATTCAACGCCACAAACTGACCTCGAATCACAGGTTGCCTGCTGGCTACTTGTCGCCTGGGAAGCATCACGCGTCGCAACAACTCTTCTCTCTCTCATTTCCTGACTACATCTCTCGTTAATCTATTTTCTCTTCTCCGACTTCTACCCTCCTGCTTTTTCCGAAGCCGAAAAAAAAAAAAACTTTTCAAGCCGTGCCAGTCGTCCTCCACGGGTTGCCTCGAAATCGTTGCGAAACGCACTCAAGTAAAAGGGGTAGCCGGCTCTCTTCAGCCACACATCCACTCGATCCATGGCAGCAGTGTCGTCAGCTTCTATGGGCACGACGGCGTTAACCTCGCCGAGCGGCAGCCATGGAGATGCCATGTGGGATTACCCTGGCGGCGCGTCCGAGGTAAGTAAAAGAGACTTTCCACGAGCCAAGACTGTTATGCCGCAGCCATTTTCCCGCGGCCGCGGTCGTCCGGTGGGCCGTATGCTCTGCGTTGATGCCCAGATGCTCAATTGCTAACGACATCCTACTTTCGACAGAACAACATGAAATCCGACAAAAAGGGGGCAATTCGACTCGATCAGGCGATGATGAGTTCTCTCGGCTCACAAAACGGCCACTTTATCATATCCTCATCTCGTGGTAAAGCTAGTAATGATATGGATATGAATGCTGGAAAGATGCCCTCGGAGGCGGAGAATCTCAATGCTTCCCAATGGGGGAATGAGGAAAGCGAAAGCACCGATTTGTCATCCACGGCAGAAATGGAGCCACAGGTCGGTCTCGCCAGCTCTTCAGACTGGGCAGTACGCACCGCAGACGAACGCAAACGACATATGCAGCAAGCGCTGGGCCTGGAATACAGTGAGGAGGATTCGAAATGGATTCATAGAGACAAGCTCGCCAAGATCGAGAGTGAAGAGCTGCAGGCTGCAGGATTCGTCATCCCTCGAGTACGAGCGTCGAGTAAGCAGCGGCGTGTTCGAGTTCGGCAATCGAGCGACTCGATCCATTCCCGACCTCGCAATGACTTGGTCACCGTGGACCACGGCGACGAAGAGCCCACGAAAGCCGCTTGGGACCTGAGAACAGCCGAAGAGATAGCTGAGGAGGAAGCGAATGCCTATTTTGCCGCCCACAGCCTTCGAGGCGGAACCCGAATCCCCATGGCCAGGGTCAGTGCCGCACCTATTCCTCAAGACTTTCTGGAGCGCAACTCTCCGTCTGCTAGGCGATTAGACTCGATAGAAGCAGACACCATTGCCTATCCAAAAACTCGGTCTCGAAGTGCCAGTGCCAGTGCCTCGACCAAGGAACCAGAGGTAACCACTGCCAGCAATCGCGTGTCAGTTGCCAAGAGATCTATCACGGATACGTCTCCAAAGAGGCTCACATCAAGGAAGACCTCTGCCGCGTCAAGGAGCAGCGTGACGCCCGGTAGGATGAAATCGAGAACGGGCTTTGGCAGGGACGCCAGTCGATCCGGAGAGTCGTTCGCGGCAAGCTACCAGCCCGAGGGTGAACCGCCCTGGGTGTTCGACGCTTACAAGCCGGATCCGCGCCTACCCCCGGATCAGCAGCTCTTGCCGACCGTGGCCAAGCGCCTACGCCAGGAGCAGTGGGAAAAGGAAGGAAAGTTTGGTGACGCGTATGATAAGGACTTCCGACCACTCAACGACCGCGCATTTCCGCAGGCGGCGGAACGAGAAGGACGGGTCAACCACGAAGACGACAACCAACATGACCAAGCGCAAACCGAAGGAGATTGGCCATTGAAAAGCGTTGCCTCAAAGAGTCCCAAGCAAAGTTCCTATTCAACGATGCCGAAAATTTCAGACAGACCTCCTACTGGTCCCATGGCGCCCATGACGAGCCCAAAAACTCCTTTTCAAGCACCAGCACCAGCTACTGCCACCGAATCGCAAGATGCCGAACCAACGACCGAAACGGAACCAAAAGTAGAGAAAAAGGAGGGCTGTGGTTGCTGCGCAGTCATGTAATGGCAGCCCCCCCCCTTTTTTTTCCTAGACTGCGAAGATGTTTCATGCGCCCCGGCGCCCTTTGAGTTCTTGCCTTTGGGCCCATGTCGTGACGTCTTCTCTCGTGGGTCGCATCGCATGGCCTTGGTCCTCGTCAGTGTGGACTATGAATTTACGACTCCATTTCATTTCATTTTTATTTTTATTTTCATTTTCATTTTCATTGTTCTTATTACTATTATCATTGTTTCTATTAGTATCATCATCATCATCATATTGTTGTTGATCATTGAGCCCAGCCGTTTGTGTCTCTGTTTCAAAAGAACATGGTTTTTGAAGCTGTCAAGCTTAGCGATTTATGCTTTTCATTTATACCTTTAAAGCGAGACGTCGCTTGGAGATGGGGGATTGGCAAGATTCCTAGGGGAGAGGGAGGCTCAGTCGAGTTCGTCTTGATTGGTGACCTCGCCCAATTCGAGTTGGTGGTATTTGATGGCGACATTCAAGATTTCGGGTTCCGTGCGACCTTTGTTTCCGACATTACTGTCCAAGTTCACTCTGCAACATGCGTCTTGGTTGTAATAACACTGCATCTCCGATCCTTTCTTCCCTTTTTTTTCCTTATCAAAGTCGGGTCTGTTACTCGGGACCCTGGCACAACCATGGCATACACTTTGTTCGGGTATTTTTTTGCCTTTTTGTTTTTGGGCGATTTACGTGCGACAGCGCTACGGGGCATACGGGTAGGTGTCACTTCCGGCCCTTGGTTTCATTTTATTTTACTCTTTCGATTCTGTTTAACGCATTCACATTTCCCGTGTAAGTAGCAAATTGGCACGGAGGGTAGACAGATATCTTGCAGCGCATCATGCAGTTTCATATAGAGCGACTTTCAGGAGAGCTTGCATCCAAGTCGACGTTTTGTGTGCACAGAAATGGAAACCCCCACAGGACAGACTGGTCAAACAAGGGTCAATTAGCTTCACAAGTTCAAATCCGGCTGGGGGTAGTATAGTTGACAAGTTAAACCCGTCTTCGGTAATATAATCGGCAAGTTAAATCCGTCTGACCAGGCAGTCATATGCTATTGATGTACATGTGTATGTACAAGTAGGTATGATGTACATATGTACTTGGGCAGAAACAAAAACGGAATAATCCCCACCAGCTAGCAGTCAGACAATACAACCAAGCAAGCAGACATGATCAACAGAGCAAGTAAGCGGGTTCCGACCTGCTGCGTAGTGCGTACATCATCGATGACGATGCGGCGCGGTGCCGATGCAGCCATGCGGGAATCCGCCTTGCGGTTTTATGCGTTAGCCTTGGGGTTTCTGTTTGAAAGTTACAAAAGCTGGGTTTTCCCGTGTATCGTGAGCTCTGGCATTCACCTCCCACTCTTCTTGTCTGGCTTGTTATTATTATCCATTATTTGTTTTTGTTTTTGTTTTTGTTTTTATTTTTTATCTTTTTTCTTTTCATAACCTGCTCGTCATTAAACAGTCGCTTCAAGTCCACCATGGTCCATCAACACGGCAATCATCACTCCATCCCCCAGCACTACCACGTCCGCAAGTAAATACACACCCACACCAACCCCCTTTTACATATCGTATCTTCCTTTCCTCTCGCATCCTCATCTCTAACAAACCCCCCCTCCTCCCCAAACCCAGACCAGGCGCCTGGCTCCCAGCCGACCACCGCATCCACCATGCCTACCTCTCCCAAATAAACGACCACCTCGACGCGCAGCAACGCGCTGCCACAGAAACACCCCTCACGCCCGCGCTCCAGGACTTCAAGCACCTCATCGAGAGCAACACCCGCGTGTACATGTACTTTGTGCAAATGTTTGACGAGATCCCCCGCAAGCACCCCTACTGGAAGGACCCGACCGGCACGAGGCAGATCCGCGACTATGAGCACATGCTGCGGGTGCTGAATCATATTGTCACGAGGGCGCCCGAGTGGACGCTTGCGGCGGAGAGTGTGGGTGTGGTGGGAGTGCCGATGAGTGCCATTTTTGATTATCCCATGGCGACGCCGAGGTGTGTTTTCATGTTGCTTTCTATTCCCCCCCCCCCTCTCCCCTTTTTTTTTGGTTGTCCTTTTATTACGTTCATTCACTAGAGAATCGACTGGATGGGTTTGTTTTTTTCACTCGTTTTTTTTTCTTTTTTTTATTAAAGATGACTACAAGAAAAGGGGGTATAAATGTCCTGACCTTTACAGTGGCCATGCTGCCTTTTTGGATCCAGACGTCAACAAAGCCCTCAAAAAGGTGTTGAACGAATGGGGCAAGTATCTACAGGTGAGAATATTCCCCCCAACAGGAGATGCAGATGGTGACAATCCTGATTCTTACATGGACGACGGTAGAGCCCCGAGTCTGCCTCCGTGCTCGGCAACCACCCCGAGGGCTGGTTCGGAGACGCGGGCATCGGGGACATGATGCAGGTTGCCAACGCGCCGTACAAGTCCAACATGAAGTTCGAGGATATGTTTGTGTGTGACCCGAGCGCCAAGCACATGGGTTTTAAATCCTGGGATGGTGAGCTTTTCTTGCGCTTTCGGGGTGGGGGGGGGGGTGACGACCAGATTCCTCGATTCTTTGACTAATACGCCCTTCTTCTTCTTCTTCTTCTTCTTTTTCTTGTCTTTTTTCCTCGTCAGACTTCTTCACCCGCCGAGTCCGCGACTCGGCCCGCCCCATCGCCTCCCCCCAAGACGACAACGTCATCGCCAACGCCTGCGAGTCCAAAGTCTTCAACATTGAGCGCGGCGTCAAGCTCCGCGACCGGTTCTTCGCCAAGGGCCAGCCCTACTCGCTGCTCGACATGCTGGCCCACGATCCGCTGGCGTCGGAATTCGTCGGCGGAACCATCTACCAGGCCTTCCTGTCCGCGCTGTCCTACCACCGCTGGCACGCGCCCGTGTCGGGCACCGTCAAGCGCGCCTTTGTCGAGGACGGCACCTACTTCAGCGAGCCGCTCTTCGAGGGCGTCGGGGACCCGGACGTGCATGAGATTGACACAGAGGGCATCACCGTCGCGCAGGGATACCTGTCTGCGCTGGCCACCCGGGCGATTGTCCTGATTGAGGCGGACAACCCGCTCATTGGGCTGATTGCGTTTATCGGCATCGGCATGGACGAGGTGAGCTCGTGTGAGATTACCGTCAAGGAGGGCCAGCATCTGGTCAAGGGGGCTGATTTGGGCATGTTTCATTTTGGGGGGTCGAGCCATTGCGTGATTTTCAGGAAGGGCGTCAAGGTGGACGGGTTTCCGGAGCTGGGGAGGGAGGAGAATGTTCCGGTGAGGGGGAAGCTGGCTGTTGTGAAGGCGTAGTGAGGCAGCGGGGGGGATTTTGTTAGAAAAGAAGAAGAAACTCTACGGAGAAATGCATGAATTGCGTAATTATATTGGATTTTGAGCGATGTTAATGGATCTCCAGTATTTGCATGAACATGGGATAGTTCATGTCGTCTTCATCCCGGATGGTCAAGACGTCATTATACTGGATTGTCAAGCTCGTCCTCATAATTACTTTCTCAAGAAATAAACAGATTTTTACATAATATGTCCCTCACATCCATTTCCACCATTTCATTCACCCCCTCACTTCTTCGCATCTGCCGCCATCCCGCTCTGCACCCAGGCCCTCGACCCAGCAGCCTTGGCATCCAACTCCTCCTCGGTCAGCTTGTCATGCTCAAAAGCGGTATGCGGCGCGGGCACATGGCGGCCCTTTTCGAAGCCCGGACGCTGCAGCAGCTTGAGAAGCCATTTCTCCAGATGGGGGAACTCTTGCAGGGAGATGCCTGCCCAAGCTGTTCCGTATTGGTTAGTTGAATGTGGTGAGGGGGGAGAAAGAAAAAAACAATGATGAGAGGGAAAGTAAGAAAGTTGAAAGAGAAGAAAATACAAGGGAAAAGGAGAATAATAGTAAGGGAAGAATATATATATATATATATGTGTGTGTGTGTGTGTGTGTGTACATATAAACGGGGCAGCAGAGACAGCATAAGAAAAACGTCAAAAGCGACAGAAAGTTCAACATACTGTGAGCAGATACCCATCCCCAACTCACAATGTCGGCAATGGTGACGCGATCGCCGACAAGATAACCGTGGGGAGACTTGGCGAGATGGTCGTCCATGGTGCGGTACAGACGGCGCGTCTCGTTTGTGTAGCGGTCTATGCCGTATTGGATCTGTTGGGGGGCATATCCTGCGTAGATGGTCAGGTCTATCTCCCTCTTTGTTTCCCTCTCTCTCTCTATATATGTGTGTGTGTGTGTGTGTGTATTTTGCATTGTTTAAGCGAGGCTCCTTTTATATTTCTTCTTGGCCCATTCCCTCTTTTCTTTTTCATCAAGCAGAAAGCTTTTCTTCTCTCTCTTTTTTTTTTTCCTGAAGCAAAAAATTTCCTTCTTCTCCAAGCAATTAAATGAAGCACACGTACTCTTAAAGTGATTTGCTTGTCCCTGCATCGGTCCAAGCCCACCAATCGACCAATGAAGCTATCAGATGATACGCGTTAGTCGACCTCGTTGAAACGCATAAGAATTAAATGTTAATAATCCGGCAGGGAGTTTCAATCCATTTTTAGCAACATGAATAAAAAGGACATAAAAAACCCATCTGTTTGAGAACTTCTAAATGGGTATAAAGAACAGAATAGCACACAAAGAATCACATAAAAAAAGAAAATAGAAAACAGAAGAAATAAGAAACAGGAAAGAAAAGAAAGAAGAAAAGAAGAAAAAAAGAAGTAAAATAAAAAGAAAAAGAAACCATACCCAGCTCGTCACCTCCCAATGCTCCGCCGACCCACGCGGATACGAAATCTTGTGGTCCTGGTCGTACCGATCCACGAGGTACTCGAGGATGGCGCCGCTCTCAAACACACGGATCTTGTGGCCGTCAGGCAACGTGTCCGTTATGGCGGGGAGGCGGCCATTGGGATTGATGTCCAGGAACCAGGGCTGCTTTTGTTCGTTTTCCATCATTTTGATGGTGTAGACCTGGGGGGAGTTAGCATGTCTTGTTGCGATAGGTATAATGAAGATGATGATGATGAGAGGATTTTAGTGATTCCTTTTTTTCGTTTTTTTTTTTTTTCGTTTTCTTTTAAGAGATTGTAAATAATTAAAGAATCTCCCCATATCCAACTGACTCCCCTTCACCAAACCACATCCATCCCCAACCGCACCAAATAAGCACCACCAAACACCACACATACATATGTACATACCTCATACTCAAGACCCAGTTCCTCCAACGCAATACTAATCTTAATCCCATTGGGCGTCTGCCCCGTATAGAGCGTAATGTCCGTCTTGGTCTTGCCAGCCATATTAACGAGGAACCGTGCAGTTCAAATGGGAAGTAGGTAGTAAATAAATTAAAAGTATATAAAGGGCAAGTCGGCCTCTTGCTACTTGGTAGCGAAAAAAACGGATAGATACAAAAGAGGGGAACCGCGAGTGGGGATTTGCGTGCGGAGGCACAGAGTTATGTATGCATTGCGTGATGAAACTACAAGTTCTGCGTTTTTGTACTAACATTGAAACGTCTTGGGATGGGCGGGTTATGTAACGTCAGTCGGAACGGCTTGGCTTGGTAAGATGGGTTACGTCTTGTCGTGTTGCTTAGAAATCGGGAGGTCGATGACCCACTTATGGCGTTGAGGGTTTCTTGCACAAAAAATGTATGTCATTACATCATAGTCATGACTGTGTTTTGACTTCCGTATATACCGTGCAACAGGATTTGAGGGCTCCTGGCTCCTGGCTCGAGGCTCAAGGCTTGAGGCTTGAGGCTTGATGGCGGCTTCCACTCGTGTTGCGGCGGAGAAGTGATGGGCAAATTATCCTCTCTGAATGATGGATTGGCGTGCATCTCCGACGACGGAACTGGCTTCACGGCTATCCAAGAACAAAGGAGAGAAAAAGACATCATGCGTTGCAAGTTTGCCATTGGAATAAAAAACAGGCTCCCCGTAAAGAAACTACCTGCCGAACCATCACCAAAACTACGACAACCTGGCCGCATCCTCCAAAATCATATGCGCCGCCTTTTCCGCAATGGCATACACAGTAGCTTGCAAATGGGCGCTGATCTGCAGCGGCATCACACTCGCATCCGCCACGCGCAGTCCTCGCACACCATATACTCGCAGTCTCTCGTCCACCACCCCGCCCTCGATGCCTGTTCTTCCACCCATTCCACACGTCCCAACGGGATGCCAGTCGGTAATGGTATGATTCTTCACCCAGTCTCTCAGCTGCGCGTCGTCTCGCACTACCTCGGGCGACGGGTGTACAGGAGTGCGTATAATGTCGGCGAGGGGCTTGGTCGACGCAATCTTTTGTCCAAACAGGATGCATTCTTTCATAATGTCCACGTCGAGCTGGCCGTGGTCTCCAGCGTAGTAGGCGGGGTCGACGATGGGCTTGTCGTCTCCTGAGGCGGTGGTGCTGTCACTGGGCTTGATGTGAATCGAGCCGACAGAGAATGGATGCTGCAGCATTTGGAGCATGGTGCCGTATTTCCGGGTCGGGTTGCCCTTGAAAGTGGTGCTCCAATTACCAAGGTCGAAGATGTATTCGACTTGACCCATTGTCGAAGTGCCGTCGAGGCGTTTTCGCATAATGGCACGCTTGTCAGCATCGTAAACTGTCACGGAGGCTGCCTTGGCGTGGGCATTGGCCAGGGCGGCGGGCGAAATGGTTTGGGAGAATGGAATGTACGTCAATGAGCAAGGTAGAATGGTAAAGGGACCCCGCTGCTCGCGCACGTATTTCTCCCTCGCCGCAGCAATGACGGCCTCGTCGGTGAGTAAATCATCAGGGTTGGCCAACGACGGGTCGACTTCAAAGATCATGGCAATCACTATTCATTATTATTATTATTATTTTTGGTTAGTTGGAAATCGTGCGGTGCCAAGCTGGCGGTTGGAATGAGCGAGCAGGTATAACTCAACTGATATGGTCCTGAAGATTCTCGCCAACCATGGGACTGGCCACTTTTGTCGGGATGCCAGCCGACTCCAACACTTTCGGGTTTCCGATGCCTGATAATTCTAGAATCTGGGGTGACTTAACAGTGCCAGCCGACAAGACGACCTCTTTCTTTACAGACACTATGTGATCCTTGCCTCCGTAGCCGAATCGCACACCCGTGGCTACATGGTCGCCCTGGGCTTCATCCTTTGTCAGGATTATTTCATGTACCGTCGCTTCCGTCAGGACGTGAAGATTGATCGGTCGTGTCGCGGTGAGATAGCTTGTCGAATAGCTTCGCGTAGCCGTTCTGGGGTCAACAGTATTGATATTGGTCCACACCCCTACGTTGGAGCCTGCGAGGTGAGCCGAGTTTGTCTTGACGTCGACTGCGTTGAGCGTGGCGTGCCATAGCTTGTGCGAGGAAGAATAGTCGGGCGCGTAGGATATCTGAATGGGACCAGATGTGCCAAAGGCATCGGCTTCGTGGGTAGCGATGTATTCGTCCCTGAGGTCTTGACTTGGTAGGTGGAACGTTTCCGATTTCTTGAAAAAAGGTCTATACAGTAAGAGACAGGCAAGTCAACAAACCCGAAATCAGGGGGCAAAACAATTTTCCAACTTCGGTCCAAAAATCGTTCCATGTGCGAGGTCGAATCTCCGACGCGATGCAATGCGACGTGATGTCAGTCTGATATGAGAACGTCGTGGCGCAAAATTCACGACATTTCTAGTTGGATCCCATATCTCTTGACGGGCGGGGGTGGCTGACAGCCAGAGCCAGTCCGACCGACAAAACAGACGAATTTTGCCCGACCTGGCAGCGAAAATAACTTACAACAACTTATCCCAAGCCCATCCTTCGTTTCCCAGGGCTTCCCAGTCGTCGTAGTCCTCTTTATTTCCACGCACCCACGTCATGAAGTTCAAGGCACTCGTCCCGCCAAGGACTTTGCCTCGCGGCCACGAGAGTGCTCGACCTGCGAGGCCTTCCTGTGGCTGCGTCTCAAACGCCCAGTCGAACTGCCCTCCGAGCGACCGACCATAGAATGCGGGAACATCGACGTTTTCGTCGCCCTGTGCGACGCCTCCCGCCTCGAGGACACCAACCGTGAGAGACGCATCTTCAGCGAGCCGAGCCGCGACTGCCAACCCAGCGGTCCCTCCTCCGACTATGATGTAGTCAAAGGAGTTCCGGAGAAAATCCTCTGGCGAAGGAGACGGCTTGATAGGGTCGCCCATTGCTTTGTTGCTGGGGTTTTTGTCAAGGGAGCGCGTGTGTTGGATTTGAGTCGCCACGTAGGGATATGGGCATTCCTCAAGGCACCGGATCGAGGTCTCGACAAAAAGCTCATAGGTTGATTCGCTGGGGTTGAGCGGGGTTGCAAAACGTCAAAGACAAGGTCGAATGCAACGGAGAACGGAGGGGGGTGGGAATGTCTCAGACATATCAGGATTGCGAGCCGCGGAACGAAGCAGGTGGTCGGCTACGGGATCGGAAACATGAGGCGATTGAAGATATAGTGACACACTCTCCACCAATAAAAAGGGAGGCGACCCCGAATTGGAGGCAGCTCTGCCGTTGAAGAGAATGCCATTTCGTTGCTGGATAAAGGGAGCACGGCAGGAAAGCGAAGAAAGCGATTTGTCCGAGTCCGTGCGTGTAAATTCTGGCCATGTTGCACAATGAATGACGGATATTTTACTTGCTACATGACTCTCTAGCTCACACAACCCGCGTTCCTTCCTACTTTGACGAAAGAAACAGAAACAAGTGGCACCATCTTTTTACCGAGCGCAGTGCAGGGTAGCATGTCTTGACGAGGGGCGTTTCCAAGTACAAGAAGCGAACGAGGCTTGCCAGCTCGGGTGCCTTCCGTCTGACTGTATCGATCTGGGTTCGTGGTCATCTGCTTCCTGCTCGTACTTCCCTTGGCCGTCGCCTCCTCATCTGCCATGGTCATCTCACCCGTCTGATTATTGGAAGAGTTATTTTTGGGAAAGGGGGGATCAGCCGTCGTCACGCAAGAAGATGAGGATGGCAATGGTGGGGACCCGGATGAGCCAATACTGTTCGTTCTGAAGCCCTGGCCTCCCCCAGACCCCAAAAAAATAATGAGTTCCAATATATCTCGTTCCTTCTGCTATTCTATGTGCGGTCTAGACAGTCTGGGACGGTCTAGGATGTGTTTCGACGCCGTCTTTCGTTTCTCTCCAGCACACACCAAAGGATTCCTCCCTGAGCCGCCCATTCCGTCGCCCCCCAAGCCAATAGCCAATCCTCGTCTGCCATGCTCGCGCATTGATTCATCTCCACCATCATCCGACATTTTCGGAGTCTCGGATCTGAAGGCCCGCATCGCCCAAATCGTTCCGGGTGCCATTTTAAAATTTAACCAGTCCAGTTTCAGGTCCCTTGTTGCCGAGGATCCGTCCCCAAGAGGCCTACATACCTGGCCTAGTCGCTTCACGAGGGCAATGCCGAGCCAGTTGAGATTGATCAAGCAGGTCTACCGGTGCCTGGTTGAAAAGGGGCAGGTAGATACATATTATCGTTTATGTAACTTTGAATATCCTCCATCGTCCATACAACACTGCTGGCATTCCTTCAGCCAACGTCGAGAGTTTATTTTCCTCCATCGTTGTCGCACCCGTTGACGGATGGACCACGATTGATGAAGGTTTATTAGCATCCAGTCACGCCAATAGGAGCAGTGGGCCGTGCATGTACAAGTCATCAGGAAGCTTTTGACACCAAGATTGTGTGGCGAAATGTTCGGAATTCCCTGAACCCACGGACTGGTTGGTCCGCCAGTCTGGCTAGAATTTGAATATTCACTTTGACGGCGTTGCTGGGCTGGAAGCTAAGTACTGCGCCGTCTCTCCTTGGCCACTCGACGAGAGCCACGAAAGAAAACCAAATCCAACCCCATCCATATTGGCTTGTACCATGGGACACAAGCAGAATAATTCTACATCTGCTCCCTGCATCCGAGGCCACGCACCACGGCATCAGATTGGCACTTTCGCTCACGGGGATCTTCGGCCCTGGCAACTTGGGAGCTCGTAAGCAGCCCCCACTCATCTCACTCACAGGTCCCCGTCTTGGCAACATTCACGTCCTGCAGGATCAGTCTGGTCGCTCTGGTGGCTGTCGCAGCGCGTCGGCTCAGCCATCCACCGTCGAAACAAGGTTTGTCTCCTGAGTCCCCCGGCCCGCTCGGTCAAAGCTAAACAGCTCGCCATCTTCTTAGCACGCAAGGCCATCAGGGGACTATTGTCTCCCAGAGAGAGGGGAGAGGAGAGAGGGGAGAAGGGAAGAGGCCTTCAACAACCTTCGGCTTTGCGGGTGCAGGTGGGTCCAGTATATGGCCCGGGGTGGCATCCTTGCGTTATGCCCCTTTTCAAGCCTCAGGCATCCACAGGGACAACATCAACGTGTCCTCAAGATAAAGAGCTGCTGCACCCGCCCCGAAAAGACAGCTCTTGCGTCACATGGACCTTCACACATCCAGACTCGAGAAAAGAGGACACTTGTCCTTTTCTCAAGCTCCCCCCTCCGTCACTTCACCTGCTTCCCTGACTCTCACTTCACGATCCACCCCTAGCTGACTCATTTGTTTGCGTCACTTTCAGCCATGCCTTTGGTCTCTTTCCGCTACTGAGGTTCTGGGCTACTTGTTTTTGTATTGATACACACCTTCGCACCCAACCAACCGTCGTCGGCAAACATTCAAAAATTTCAAGAGACCAAATCTCCCAACCTCTATCGGCAATTCAATCTCAGTTAGAAGTGGCAGAAACGATTTTCCATCATGACATTCTCGCAAGCGCCCCCGATGGTCAAGTTCGAGGCCTCACCAGCCGAGTCCTTCATGTCATTACCCGGCGACAACTACTCTTCACTGTTCGCCCCAACGACACCCTCAGCTACCATCAACCCTGTGGACGTCATGACTCCCCAATCTCAGGCAGATACTCAGACCCCCAAGTTGCCTGTCATTTCAGAAGAGCACGAGAATCACACGCCGTCACCGGAAGAAGATTCTTCGGGCAAGAAGCAAACCAAGAAGCGGAAATCGTGGGGTCAGGTCCTGCCCGAGCCCAAGACCAATCTTCCACCTAGGTAAGCAATGTTCTCCTCTCCGTGAAATTGGAACCAGAAACGACACGAGTGTGGAAGCAAGCCGTCATGAATGTCCTCTAACATGTCAACCAGAAAACGAGCCAAGACAGAAGATGAAAAGGAGCAGCGACGTGTCGAGCGAGTCCTTCGCAACCGCCGAGCCGCACAGTCCTCACGTGAACGCAAGCGTCTCGAAGTAGAGGCCCTGGAGATTCGCAACCAGGAGCTAGAAACCCTGCTTGCGGATGCTCAAAAAGCAAATATTATCTTGGTTGAAGAGCTAAATCGAGTACGACGTGACTCTGGCGTCACGACTCCAGCTTCCTCGCCACTAAACCAACTATATGATACGCCTCTTGCGCTTTCGCAAGAGCTTTTCAGCTCACACGATGGCCACACCACATCAAATGATCCCGCCGTTCAATTGGTAGACCAACTCATCAAATCCACTGCCAACCCTACCGTAAATCCAGCATCGCTATCACCAGAGCTGACGCCCGTTCCCGACGATCCGAAACCCGAATCGCAAGTCAATAACGAGTCTGAGCCCAGCAAAGAGACTTCGTCCATATCCCCCGACCTGGCACAACATCCTGCTGCGATGTTGTTCGACCTGCAGTGTCACAAGTCGGGGATGTCGCCGAAGTCCTCCCTGGACTCGCAGACTGTGATCTCACCACCTTTGGCCTGGACCCTTCAGTTCCGATTGATGGTGTTTTCAGCCTCGGCGATTCTTTCGGCCTGTCAGCGGCCATTGACACAGATCGCTATGTCCTTGAAAGCGGGCTTCTCTCTTCTCCCCACCCCTCAACTGTTGACGACGATTATCTGGTTGGTGACTCTGGCGCCGGCCTCTCGAACCAGTCGTCCTTCGAGTTCTTCAACATGGACGACTTCGTCAGCGACGAAGCGAACAATGTCGCGTCCGACATTATGGCAGCGAGCGACTATGCCGCTGCGGACCACGGCCTCGAGCCCACGGTCCACGACTTTGAGGTTCAAATCCCTTATGAACATTCTTGCCTGCAGCCCCAATCTGGCGCGTCCCTTGTTGGATGCGACGATGGAGGCATTGCGGTTGGTGTCTGAGGGATGCGACGATCGAGTCGAGGATCTTGGCAGCGAGTCTAGTGTGACGCGCGATCAAGTCAGCGAGCTTACACGATGTTTCAAGGGCATTGTTCTACCATCACGAGAGGCTTTAATGGCTCTTCTGTGGGCACTCAAGGTCGAAGATGGCAAAATCCAACAACGAAACGTCCCAAATCTTCGACTCGAGGATGGCGACCTGGAGCACCAACTACCACAATCAACAGGCAAGACCTTGATTGTCTTGAACAAATCGGGGATGAAGCGCAGTGGAAAGAAAATTGGTAGGAATGTCAGGGCTCCGCATGGCTTGAATTAGTACTATCAATGTGTATGGTGGGGGATTTACTGTTTTCTTTTTTTTTCTTTCTTTGGGAAAGCGGGCGGACGGGACGGTTACTGGCGCTCAAAGGTTCCAGGCCCACGTGGCCTGTTTTTTTTTTCACACAGAGATTATCAAGAAAATTGATGATCAAAAATACAGATTCATTTCTATACTTACCTAAACTTCTTTTCATGTTCAATTCGATTGACTATTGAATGAGTACAAAGTGAAACCCTGTAGATTGGTGTCGCCTCTTGCTCACAAACGTTATGCGTGTATACACGCTCGCCGAATTTCCGGAAGAAACATCGTCTAGTAAATACCATTATTGATCATCATGCTCGCATCGTCGTTGAGATATCTGCCTCATTTACCACCCATCCTCGTCCCGTATAGCGGCTTCTTCTTCCGCAAAGTCATCACCACCCCTACCATTCTTATCCTCTGGAGCTGACTGCCGTGATGGGACTTCATTGTCCCGTGTTTCGGCCTCTGCAATCAGGGCATCTAGATCATCTTCTTCTCCTGTATCAGCCGTGCGTGCCTGGAGCAAAGCCTGAGTGGTCACCGCGGAGGTGGCGCCATCCTGGCCCTCGGCCTCCGCAATCAGAGCATCCAGATCATCGTCATCCCCCGTCTCAGCCGCGCGTGCCTGGAGCAAAGTCTGAGAAATCACCGCGGACGTCGCACCATCCTGGCCCTCGGCCTCCGCAATCAGAGCATCCAGATCATCATCCTCTCCCGGAACCATATCCTCCGTCTCGGTCCGCCGTTGTGGCCTCGCGTTCCCGTTTCTAGGAGTCGCACCGTACAAGTCCTCCTCCTCGTCCATCACACCACCCTTATCCCGTACCGGCGTGGCAGGCCTGTCGCCATCGACGTGCCGTCCCGTTGACGCAGCATTGCCGCCGTCGTCGCGAGCAGTCACCGCTCGTGCATCGCCGTGCAGCTCCAAATCAAGGTCCTCCTCTTCGTCCCTCTCTCGCGGTTTCGGCTTCCCCTCATTGATGAGCTCGTTCCGCGCCGTGGCGACGCGCTTCTTGTGCCCTGCTTTTTCTACCATGGCTAGGGCGTCGAGGAACTTGGCTTTGGGGAACAGGTCGTCCAGCCACATCTGATAGAAGGACAGGAGACGGGCTGTGTCGGAGAATTCGTGTCCCTTGCCTTTGATTTTGAGGTCGCGTGCTCGTTGGCGGAGTTTGGGGAGACCGGATGGGCCTAGGAGTCTGGAGGGGGGGGGTGGTTGTCAATAAATGGGCTTACAGACGAA
>SRPT01000381.1:0-29105 GCA_018360205.1 Claviceps digitariae | reverse complement strand
AAGGATATATTTAAGTTTACCTTTTCTTTTTTTTTTTTTTTTATTATAAATACTTAGATTAGATAATTTATTTTATTTACTTTATTTATTTTTTATTTTAAGCTATTATTTTTATTATTTTTCTATTTATTTTAGTAATAAGCTACTTTTTATCTCTATGCCTTATTGCTAGGGAGAGGGCTACTATTACTTCTCCTTACTTATTCCCTTTTTTTTTTTTTTTTACTTTCTTTTTAAATATATATTTATGCTTTCCTACTAATTAAATATTTAAGCCCTCTTTTTTATAGTTTATATAAAGAAGGGATATTTAGTGTAATTCTATTCTTAGTGTTTAATATAAACTCCCTATAAGTAACCTTAGCTATATTATATAAATTATAGATATTATTAAATAAATTCTCCTTCCCTAAAAAAGGAATATAAAGGTGCCTTTTAGTTATTTTAGGCTAATACTTATAGATATAAGCTTATTTATATTTTTTAGACTTCTAAATATAGTTACTATAAGTCCTCTCTCTAATGCTAGGGATAGATTAATAACTATAGAAAGGAAAGAAAATATGCTTATTAAAGCTTATAACTATATATAAATATATATTATAATAGTAAGTATAAGCTAAATTATTTATTTAACTATATATTATAACTAGAAAAGCTAGCTTTCTCTTTAAATAATATAATAAAGCCTTAAAGAAATATTTATTAAAATACACTAGCTTAGTAAGGATAAAAATAGAAACTACTTAACCTTTTATAATAGCTTCTACCCTTAGAATGCTTTTTAAATAACTAAATATTTAATTCTAAAGGTTAATATTCTTTAGGTATTATACTATAACTTTTAATATATTTAAAGGGAGGCCTTTTTAAAGAGTAACTTTAGTATAAATTAGGATACTATTATTTCTAATATTAATATTACTAATAATATAAACTTAAAAAAGAAACTTTATTTAAATACTTAAAGCTATTAGTATCCCTTTAAACTATTTAATTAGAATAAAAAGCACTTATAAAATTAAGTTATAGTAAGTTTAAAAAGAGTTTAGTATAAGATCTTTATATTATAGAATTTAATTTTAAAAGAGCTTATTTAAAAACTTTTATAGTAATAATATTAACTATATTTAGAAGCTAAGTATAAGGAAGGTAAAGTCTTTTTATAATAAAAGTAATAATTAAAGGGTTATTACTTAAAGAAAGAAAGAAAAAGAAGAGGAAAGTAAAGAGGAAAAGAAGAGGGTATAAGTAAAAAAAAAAAAAATAGGCTATAAAACCTATAGCTAACTAACTTACTAACTAAATAGGCTTATTATATACGTTATAAGCTAATGAGTGTTAGAGTGATTTATAATACTTATAATAGGTGTTAGGAAGTGCTAAATTTATTATTAATATAGGCAATAATAGAATATATAGTTAAGGGTAAATTATACTCTTACTTATAGGCTAGCTTTACTTATAACCTTTAACTATAGACCTTAAGCATAAAAATATAAGCTTTTTACTCCCTTTTTTCTTTTTTTTCTCTTCTTTCTTTATATAAAAACCTCTTTTTCTTTTCTTTCTTTTTTTTAATAAGAAAGCTACTTTTTCTCTTATAGAATAATATAACTTTAATTCTCTTTTAACTATACTAATTTTTATACTAACTATTTTTTTTTTCTTTTTTTTTATACTTTTACCCTTACTTTTTTTTATAAATTTTATTTCTAACTATTTAATCTAATAGAAAATATAAAGAATTACTAACTATATCCTAGGTTTATACCCTAGAATATAATAATTCTAGGAGCTAATAATATTAACTACTTTACTATACTTACTTAAAATACTTTGCCTTTTTTTATAAAAAAGAAGAAATCTTTTAGTTATAATAAGGCTTTTTATATACTTAATAAAGTTTCTCTTATTTAGAAAGATCTAAATTTACTTTATAAGTTCTAGCTTTTTATTTTTATTTCCTAATTTTACTAGCCTTTTATTCCTATTTTATTAGACTTTAAAACGTTTAACTTAGATTATTATACCTATATTCTATTATTAAAGCTAAATATAAACGCTAAATAATAAATAAACTATTTAAGGGATATATATAGTTTCCTTAGAAATACTATTTATAAAGACTAGCTTAATTAGTTCTAACTTTTTATAATAGTAAAAATTATTAAAAGAAAGCTTAAAGAAATTATTATATTTTTACTAATAGAAATCTCTATACTTAATAATTACTTTAATTATAATAGTCTTTATAAAGATTTAACTATAGTAAGAATTTACTTAAGTAATTTAAACTATTTAATTAATATTTAATATAGTATTTTCTATAGTGTTTATTAACTATATAAAGATTAATATAGTAAATAACTTATTACTAGTTTTATATATTATAAAAACTATTAAACTTACTTTATTTTTAATAAAATATATAGGTATTTATATTATTTTAACTTTTATATAAAATAGTATAAGTTTAGATTTTAAAAATTTATAAAAGTATAGAGTTAGATATTAAATAATATAAACTACTCTTATTTCTTTAAAGCTATTATAGTTTTTACTCTTACTTAAATAAAAGGAGTAAAATATAGCTATACTTACCTTAGCTTCTTTATTTATATACTTAAAGAAGCTATTAAATTATAATTACTTAAAATAGTATTTAATAGCATAGGTTTTAAGAACTTTATAGGAAATATTATACCTTTTACTTTAATAGGATTATTTAAACTATAAATTTAATAGTAGCTTTTTATAAATAATATTCTTAATAACTTATTTAACTATTTAAAAGCTTAGAATAAAACCCTTTAGGTATTAAAAGATATAGCTATAAATAAATTAAAATATAGTAATTTCCCTAGTAATAACTTAATAATTAAAGAATATTTTAATATCTCTTATTTTATATAATAAGGAAGAATCCTTTTACTTTATATCTTTTTATAAACTTTAAAAGGGGGAAATTTATTATTATATACTTTAGATAATTAAACTATATAACCTTCTAATGCAAATTAAGTAGTAATATTTAATTAAAGGTTTCTTTTCTATTTTATTAGGCTTTAAAATAGAAGTTAAATTTTAGTAGTAAATATATATTATAAACTATTATTAATTAATAAAATAATTATTACTATTTAAAATTAATAGTAAATTATATTTACTTTAAAGTAATATATTTTACTAGAAAGTCTAAGCTAATATAATCTTTCTAATTAAATAAATTAAATATTAATTAATTCTTCTCTTTAGAATTAAAGCTAATAATCCTTAGACTTTAATATAAAGAATAGAAGATTTAGTTCCTTTTTACTGCTTATTACTACTACTTTAAATGTATTTACTTTAAGCTAACTCTTTATATTTTTTAGACTTAGTAAAAGAAGTATTTCTATAGGCTTAAGTATTAAATTAAGTAGTTTATTTTTTATTTAAAGCATTAAAAGTACCTTTCCTTAAATTTAATATAAAATCTAAGAATTATAAATACACTAAATAAATAAATAAATTAAAAGAGAGAATAAAAAAGAAAGATTTATAGCTATAAAATATAATATAGATTTAATATAGTAATTTTAAAAGCTTTAAGTATTTAATTAAAGGGATTAGCTATAATATAACTAATTTACTAGGCTTATAGGCATTTAGTAGAATCCTTTTTATAATATATTATAATAAAATACTAAAGTAGTATAAATTAAAATAGTAAGCTATAAAACTATAATTAAATTACTACCTTTACTTTAGTAAAAGAATTATACTTAAAGAGCTATTTTTATTAGTGCTTCTATAAGCAAAATATTTATTTTAATTATATTTTTTAAAATTATATTTAGAGATAGTTAGACTAAAATTAAGGATTATATTAAGGTAAAAATAATAAAAAAAGTTAGAAAGGTTAATTTTAGGGATAAAAAAATAAAGAAGTAGTAAGAAATATAGAATAAATAAGCTTTAGAATATTTAATTAAAATATAATAAATTGTTTTTTTTTAAGAATATATTTATTTTTATTGTTTTTTTAGTTCTTTTTACTTAAGCGCTATAGCTTATAAAAATCTACGCTACTTTAGGGGAGGTTTATATTAAGGGTTTAGGTACCTTAGTAAAAAATTTGCTTAGTTATATAAAGAATATAAATATAGAAGAAAAGGGTGTTTATAAGTCTAAAAAAGCTTTAAAAAGAAAGTTATTTAACTAATTAAAAAAAGTATATAAATAGGTAGTTTTCTACTTATATAAGTGCTTCTAATAAGCATTATAATTAGCATAGCTAGCATTATACTATTTAATTAAGGTGCCTTTTTAATATATAATTCTTTATTTATAAAATTACTAAAATACTTAAAATACTACTAATTAAAAGTTTTATTTATATTTATTTTATTACTAACTATTTAATTTAGGTTCTTATAACCTAACTATTAACTTTGTTTTTCTTTTTAACTATAGGTTATTATTATAAGAAAATTCTATATTTTACCTCCTTTATAATTTATATAACTTTTCTTTCTTAGTGTGTAGCATAACTTTAGGGTGGTTGTTCCCGGCCGACACAATAGGTAGTTTTTTGCTTATATAAGTGCTTCTAATAAGCATTATAATTAGTATAGCTAGCGTTATACTATTTAATTAAGGTGCCTTTTTATTATATAATTCTTTATTTATAAAATTACTAAAATACTTAAAATACTACTAATTAAAAGTTCTATTTATATTTATTTTATTACTAACTATTTAATTTAGGTTCTTATAATCTAACTATTAACTTTATTTTTCTTTCTAACTATAGGTTATTATTATGAGAAAATCCTGTGTTTTGCCTCCTTTATAATTTATATAACTTTTCTTTCTTAGTGTATAGCATAACTTTAGGGTGGTTATTCCTAGCCAACACAGTACTAAGTATTAATATATATTTTACTTATAGGGTTACTAGAATAAACTAATATTACTAACTCTTAGGGTTACTATAGGGTAAATTTCTAGTAAACCTTATAATAATATATTATTTTCTATACTATTATTTATATACCTTTTTAATAATATTACTATTTTACTATTTAAAAAACTACTTTATAACCTTTATAACCTAAGTTTTTATATATTCTCTTAATAATTTAATATTATTCTTTTTTATTATTTATAATAAGTAAGGGTCTTTTTATAAGCTTAATTAGCTTTTTATATAATACTTTATTATAGTAATAATACCTAAAGGCTTTCTTCTTAAATATATAGAAAGCCTTATGTTAGTATAACCTTAGAAAGGTTATGAAATAATAAATAAAGCACTAGTGCAAAAAGGGTTATAAATACAATATGTTAGTGTTAATAATAATAAAGCTAAAAAGCTAGACTAAGGAAGGTAGCGTTGTATATAGAGTTTTCCACTAGCGTTAGGGTTAGTGGGTCTGATTATATAATGCGCCTAATTAGTATCTATAAATCAGGCCTTCCTAAGGTTATACTATTCCACTAAGGTTATGCTATTAAGGGCAATTTTAATACTTATAAATTCTCTCTTTTTTAATAAAGAGAAATTGCCTAAAGAGTAGCTAAAAAAACGCATAAAAAATAGAGAGTATTATTATTAATATATATAGATTCCTTAATTAAAAAGAACATCCCTAATTAGCTAGCTTTATACTAAGTTAATTATACAAAAATTCTTTAGCCTCCGTAGCCTTATTTATTACAACTAATTCCTATTAATTAGCTACTTCCCTCTTTACCTATCCTTCCACCTAAATTCTTATTTTATTATTATTAATAAAGCTCTTAAGAGCCTTATTTAGCATTACCTTTATTATTGCGTCTGCAATATTATTATTCCTATTAATCTATTAAATTTCTATAAGCTTATAACGCTTATATAATTATTAGAGGGCTATAATGTTAATTATAAGCCGTTTTTCTTTTGTTATTCCTAGCTTTATAAGGCATTTATATAGGGAAAAAGAGTCTATGCAGATTATTATTAGAATATATGCTTTTTATAGCTTCTTTATAATTATATTTAGAGTGACTCCTAGTGCGTATACTATGTCTACGCCCTAGACTATTCTATATAGCTTAGAGGTAAGAGCACTCTTTATAACTCTCTTACTCTTTATTAAGCTATATATAATAATATTCCCTTAAAGCTTAAATTCTATATTAACGCTACTTTTTACCTTATTACCTAGGATAATTATAAATCTAATCTAGAAGCTTAGGTCTTTATTATTTACAAAAGACCTATCTATAAATATATATAATGCTACTAATTAAAGGTTAAGTAGGATATAGTAAATCCCTTAGTTAGAATTCTTAATTTGCTAACTTATCCTCTTATTAAGCTTATTTACATTAGTTTAGTTAGGGTTTTAATATTATACTACTATAGAGAGGTTAAAAAGTGCCTCTAATTAGCACACACTTAAGATATATACTCTAAGAGCTTATTATTAAATGTATTAGTCCTTTATAGTTATTTTATTCTTAATTTCCACTATTATAAGCTTTTTACTTTAGCCTTTTTAGTTTAGCTTAACTATATTATTGCTATAGTTTATTAGAATATAGCTATTAAAGATAAGGGGGTCCTTAGCACTTAATATATACTTTAGTTTAGCTATAAAACCTACTCTTTAAAGCTCTTTTTCTTCTTTATTAAAGAACCTTATATTGCTAAGGCTAAGGGTATTATCTATCTATATCCTAATAAGCCTAAAGTTATTATTGTCTTTAGAGGCAATTAGGAAGCATAAGTTATAGCTAAAAGTAACTATTTTTAATATCTCTTTATAGTGGTTAGAGTATATTGCCTACTAGTGTGTTCCTGCCTCTATAATGCTATATAAAGGCTTAATTACCTTTATTATTATATTTTTAGGATAGAGGTATTTAATTTATTATAGGAGCTTTATAATAATAAGCTAGCTAAGGTTTGTTTGTAATTATATATACACTTAGGTAATATCTCTTAGCTAAAGGAAAATTTTTTTTTTTATAAGTAATAGGGCTAGCGCTATAATAAGTTATTAGCTAGCCTATTAGATTATAAGTGCCTATATAAGAATTATTTCCTTCTTTTAATTACTATAGCCTTAAATTATAAAACGTAATTTCTTATATAGTAAAGAGATTCCCTTGCTTTTAACTTCCTAGACTATTTATAAGCAAAAGAGGCATTAGTTTCTATGTTTTTTAGGGTTAAACTCTATAAATTTAAATATACCTCTTGCTAGTAATATATTAATTTCTTTCTTATTAAAGGCTTTAAAAGGCATACCCTTAGTAGTAATTTTACCTTCTTTTTTAAGGGTAACTATAATTTAGAAGTCTTCTTTCTCTTTTATTAATAAAAATACACTTCCTCTTATATAAATACCCTTTTCTTATTCCTCCTATATTCTATAAGATCTTAGCTACCCTTCTCTTAAAAATATACTATTATAAGCAGTATATTTATTATAGTTTAGGCTAGCTATTATTAGTTCTCCTCCTCTTTCTAGTTCTATCCTTTATTAGTAATAAATTAAGTTAAAACCCTTATTATTATCCCACTTAGGTTAGCTAATTTTATTATTATTATTTACCTCTCTTTATATTATAAGTTTAGTTATCCCTTACCTATGCTTAGAATAAATCTAGTAATAGCTATTAAAATTACCTAGTATAAGCTATCTAAAAATAGAATTACTATTCCCTATAATTATACCCTTTTCTCTTTTTAGTCCCTTCTTTTAAAGGTAATAATTTAAGTAAAAACCTTTATTATTATCCCTATTATTAGAGCTAATATCCTTTCTCCCTCTATTATTCCCTAGTCTTTTACTATAGTAGTAATAATTTAGGTAAAAACCCTCCTTATTATTTACCTTTAGGGAGCTAAGCTTAGCTTTAACCTTTAATTTATACTCCTTCTATCTACCTTCTCTTTCTAATCCTATTTATTAATAGGGATAACTTAGGTAAAAACCCTTATTATTATTCTTAATAAAGGGACTAATATTAGGTATCTCTGCTTTTTCTATAATATTACCTTTTTCTCTTTCTAAAGGAGTTAGATATTCTTCTCTTTTTAGTTCTATCCCTTAATACTAATAATTTAAATTAAAACCCTTATTATTATTCTTAAGAAAGGGACTAAGTTTAGATTTCCCTTTTCCTAATAAAGTTAAACTATTTTCTCTTTCCTATTTTATCCCCTATCTTTCTCCTTCTTTCTCCCTATTTTTATAATTAAAGTTAACCCTTTATATCTCTATAGTAAGTGCTACTATAGAATACTTCCTTAGGTAGCCTTATTTCCTTAGGGCTTTAATAGCCCCTAGAGCAGTTAGCCTTACTACTAGAGTTCTACTCTCTAGGTAAAAACCTAGTAGTTTATCTCTAGTAATAACTACTATAGTTATCTTTACTATTAAAGCTTTACCCTTTAGTTTCTTAACTAAAGGGTTATCCCTAATAGTATCTACTAACTTTAATACTTAAGTATTATTAATAGGTATCTTATAGGGCTTAATAATAGTACTATAGAAATTAATAGGGCTATTTAGTATATCTATAGTATAGGTCTTCCCTATAGTAGCTAGGAGCTTATAGAGGCTATACTAGCCTTCTTTTTCTTACTATATATATATATTAGACTATAGTAAGAGCTAGTAAACTAGTGTAATATTAGGTCTATTCTAGGTACCTATAGCTTCCTAGAATTAGTGTTTTATAAGGCATTTTTAGGCTTCCTTAGTAGCTTATTATAGTGCTATTACCCTCTAAGCTATTAATAGGCTTAGTAGTAACTTTATTATTATATAAGGGTATACACTAAAGACTAATAGTATTAGTATAAAGCTATTAGAGCCTACTAAGTTATTAACTGCTTTTACTGCTATTTAAAGCTATTAATTAGTAGTTAGTATATTACTAACCTTCTCCTTAATAATATTATATACTTATCTTAAGGGAAGGTAGTATCTCTCTATTTTACTAATACTATAGTGTGCCTTTACTAGGACTTTATTAGTATTAATTACTAAGAGGTATACTAAATACTTAAATTTAGTAGAAGTAAAGTTCTTTTTAGTATTACTAGTAATCTAATTTAAAGGGCCTAGATAGGTATTAATCTAATATTCTTTAAAAGCGTTCTATATATTATATACCTTTTACCTTCTTTAGTTAAGGAAGTAAGTAGCTTAGAAAGCTATAGTAATATTAATAATATAAAGAATAAGTTATTTATTAATTTATAGGATATTAATAATAATTTTATAGTTAAAGTTAAAGTTATTTTTTAATAAGAATTTAAACCTTTTAAGAGCCTTACTATTAAGTTAGTATTAGTAGCATTTATTAGTAAGTTTCTTAATAAGCTTATAGTTTATATTCTTACTAACTTACTCTAGTAATTTAGCTAGTCTTTAGATTAATAGGTAGCTAAATTAATAATAAAGTTATTAAATTTTAGTCTTAAAGAGGTAGAAAGCTATAGCCTTATTAGCTTATAAAGTCCACTATAGATATCCCTATTTTCTAATAACTAAAACTTTCTTATTCCTTTAGATAAGCATATTAGTAAGGTTATTAAGCTTAACACCTATACTATCTATATCTATAATATAGTATAAAAATAGGGTTACTAAGCTAAGAATATAGAAGTTAATAGTGCTAAAGACTATTAGGAAATAAAGAACGCTAGAAGAAGTAGCTAAGCTAGCTCTAAAGTTAACTTTATATTGCTTAAAGCCTTTAATTTTAAGATATAGTATTAGCTTTAATAAGGCTTTTACTTATACTAATCTAGCTATAGAAATTTCTATTACGCTAGTGTTAGGGAGAATTCCTTAGAAAACCTCTTTAAAATATCTTTCTTTAGAGATAAAGCATTAAGAAGTAAGAAGGTTAGGTTTAGTATATAGATTAGTGCTAACTAAACTATATTTAAATGCCTAGTCTTTAAGTAGCTATAAGAGTTATAGGCCATTAGAATAGTCCCTCTAGGGCTAATTTTTAAGCTTAGTTATAAAGAATTAAGTATATATTATTTAGCTATTATTTTAGTTAAACTACTTATCTTCTTAAGAAGTAAAGAATATATTTACCACCTTCTATATATAGTTATTAGCATTCTTCTATTCCTCCTTATTATTATTATTAATAAGGGAACCTTTAAAAGCTTAGAAAAATACTATAAATTTTTTATCTATAAGTATATTCCTATATTTATTACTTTTCTACTACTTTTCTTTAGCCTTTTATTACTTAATCTTAAAGTAGTTAGTTAACTAATAGCCTTCCTTACTATAAATAAAGTATTTTTAAGGGAACTAGGGTTTTCCATAGTTATATTACCCTAGACATAAGCCCTATGCCTATCTATAGTGCCTATCTATAAAGAGGGTCTTATTATCTTTCTCTTTTAATAGTCCTTTTATTATTTATTATAATAATATAATTATCTTATCTATATAAAGGCATTTTCTTAAGTTACTAACTATATCTTTATAGGTAGGTGCATAATTAAACATAGTAAGGCAGCATTTAAAGACACTACTAATAGCAGTTAGTAGTTATTACTATAGTTATATATTTACTAATAAGAAATTAAAGAGGCTATAGTAGATTTTCTTAAGGCTATTAATAAGGATATTTAAGCATTAAAGCTTAGACTTATTAGGGTTCTTACTAATAACCTTTCTTAACGTTATATTATTCCACTTAATTTAATAAAATTACTAGTTACTTTTAGTCTTAAAGTGAGTTTTAATCCATTAGATAAGCTCTTTATAGGTTAGGTTTTTATTAGCTAAGTTATTAAGATAGTATATAAAAGCATTCTTTAATAATATTATAAGGAATACTCTATTCTATATATCTTATAGGATATTATATCTTCTATATCTATCTATAAAGATATTAACCTTTAGGGTTATAAAGTTATATATCTTACTAGTGTACTTATTTTCCTTAGTATAAATTTTACTAAGCTTACTAAGGATTCTATAAATTTAGTTATTTATAGTCCTACTTTATTAATAGAAAGAGCTTTATAGAGGTATAGGGTTATTAAGGTGTAAGAATTCTAGGTACTATCTTCTAGGGGGTCTATAGAAGTCCTTTAGACGTTAGTTATTATAATAAGGTGCACCTATATTATATAGAGAAGGATATTATTATTACTAGGTAGGGTAAAGGTCTTAGTTAGGGTTTAATAATATATTCTTATTACTATACCCCTAAGGAGGGTTAGGGGTCTATTATAGTCTTCCTTAAGGTCTTTAAAATTAGCTAACTATTAGTAGAGTTAAATAGTAGGGTAATAGGTAGTTAGGTAATATTATTTTAATTTTTAGTGCTAAAAATAGTGTTATAATTTGCTCCTTAGTATACTTAAGAAGCTTATAAAGATTTAGTATAATAAACTCCCTAGTGCCTTTATTAAGTAGAATTTTATATTCTTATAGAAGGTCCCTTAGGCTACTTTAAATATATATTTTAATTTTCTTAAAGTGTTTAAAAGTCTAGTTATAAAAATTATCTTAAAAGTTCTTAAGGAGTTCTTTTTCTCTCTAGCCTTACTCTTTATAGTACTAAATAATATAGGCTATATAGTTATTTAGTGTAACTACTAATACTATTACTAAGTTAGGGTTCTTAAATACACCTTTCTATTCTAATAAAATAGCACTATTAAATAGGCATAGCCTTCTTAGTAGTAAATCCTTTATTAGGTAAATTAAGCTAATAGTTAATAAAGCTCTCTCCCCTTCTAGACTCTAGTTTCTAATTATTTCTTATATCTTATTTTCTATTTATAATAAAGCTATATTATTATTAGTAGTCTAGCCTAGCCTAGTCTATTTTCTCCATAATAAATAGAAGAGGTATTTAGGTTTAGAATATAGAGCTATTCTCTCTAATAAAGTCTAACTATACTTTTATTATTATAAAGCTACCTTTCTTAGCATAAAAATAGTAGTCTTAAATACTATAGAAGTTATCTCTTCTTTATTAGAAAATACCTTGCAAATCTATAGTTAATAGTAACTACTAATTAGTATTAGTATAACCTTAGAAAGGTTATAAAATAATAAATAAAGCACTAGTGTAAAAAGGGTTATAAATACAATATATTAGTGTTAATAATAATAAAGCTAAAAAGCTAGACTAAGGAAGGTGGCGTTATATATAGAGTTTTCCACTAGCATTAGGGTCAGTAGGTCCGATTATGCAATGCGCCTAATTAGCATCTATAAATTAGGCCTTCCCAAGGTTGTGCCGTTCCACCAAGGTTGTGCCGTTGAGGGCAATTCTAACACCTTAGTATTTATATAATTAAGCCTTATTAATATTATAAAGAACTTAATTATTATATAACTTTTTTCTAAATATAAATTTTTTATAACTTAATTAATATTAAGTTAAAGGTTAATAAAGTCTTTAATATTCCCTTTAGTAACTTTATTATAGAAATTTATTAGTTTAAAACCTTTTTTTAATAGTTTATTAGCTATAGTATTACTTTTACTTAGAATATATTATAAAGTAAAGTTAAAAAGTAAGATATAGCTTAACTAATAGGTTACTATAGTGCTTAAAATATTATTAATAGCTCCTTTTAACTAATAAATAAAAACTATTAAGTCTATTTTAAAAATATAGGTAGATTTATAGCCTATAAAGCGCATATACTAAAGCTTAGTATTCTTACTTTATAGCATTATATTTTTATTCTAAATTTACTTATATATTACTTTTAAATTATATAAAGTATTGCTTATTATTATATATTTAAGTAAGTATAGCTCTTTATTTAATGCTACTTATATTAACTATAAGAATTACCTTCTTATTCCCTTTACCTAAATTAATTAATTTAAGTATTAAAGTAATTATAATTTTATTTATAAGTTTATATATAGCTTTACTTTACTTAATACCTTAGTAAAATAGTATACCTTTTTATAATAATCTTATTAAGGGTTTAATAATAAAGGTAAAGTAAAATATTTAAATTTTATAAAAGCTTATAAGTCCTAAAAAGAATTTAATATACTTTATATTTTAGTAAACTTTTTATTCCTTAAGTTTTAAAATATTTACTTTAATAGGTTTATACTTAAAGGTTCTATATATATACTTAATAATAATAGCTATTATATTATACTATTTACTTTTAACTATAAAAGCTATATAACTAGTAAGTTTTAAGTTTAAAAGGACTTTATTAATACTAATTAAATATTTTAAAATATACTTATATACTCTTAATATTACTTTAGTATTATAATATATAGTAATTAGCCCTTTTATAGTAATATTATTAAGAAAAGGGATATAAACCTAAGAAATAAGGTTAAATAGAATTTACTTAATAATATAAATAAATTATACTATAAAGTTAATAGCCCCTTATAAAAAGCAGTATAAATAAAGAAGTTTAATTAGTATAGTAATAGTTATTAAGTCCTAGCTTTCCTTAGCTATATTTACTTAATTATAGCTAAAAGGTAAGTTAATTATAGAGAGAATTTTATATATTATAAAATCTTTACTAAAGGCTTTAGCTTTTTAGGGAATTTCTATATTCTTTATTATAATAGTATTATAGTTAATTATAGAAAAAATAAGTCTTATTTCTTTATTCTTTTTTATAACTAAAAAATATAGATTTCTATAAAATTTATAGCTCTTTTTTAAAAGCTTATATTTTAACTTTATTTTAAGTAGCTTAATTAGCTTTCCTTATAAGCCTAGGGGTATTAAAATTAAATAAGCTTACTATACCTTATATTTTACTACCTTAATAACCTATAGAGAAGCTATAAAGAAATTAACTTTTCTATATTCTTTAAAATTCTATATTAGTATAGCTTCTTAGTTACTAAGGATTTCCTTAAAAATATCTACTTTTTAAGGGGTAAAATATTTATTAACTTTTTTAATTATTTAATTCTATTTATTTAGAGTTAATTAAAACCCCTTTAGGTATTTAGAAAACCTTTTAATAATAAACTTATTATACTTTTTTATAATATTAAAATATAATTTAGCTTTTTTCTACTTTTTTATCTTTTATTTAGGGTTATTATTAAGAATAATACTATTAAATAAAATATTATTTTAAGGGTATACCTTAACTCTAACTCTTTTATATAATATATTTACCTATAAATTAAATAATATAATATATTAAGAGTATTAAATATTTTTAGCTACCTTAGCTAGTTATTTAAACTAGCTTATTATTATATTAATAAATACTATTATTAAAATTTTTCTTTCTTTATCTTTAAATAAGGAAATTATTATTTTACTAGGTTTTAATTTAAAAATATTTCTTTTTTCTATATTTTTTATTTAATTACTTATTTCTTTAATAACTTATATTTCTCTTTTTATATTTTTATATTTTTCTTTTATATTTTTAATAGCTAAAGATATTATTTTAATAGGGAAATACTTTAATATATTATTATTACTAATATTCTATAAAATAAAATTAATAGCTTTAGAAAGAACTATAATTTTACTAAAATAATACCTAATTATTAATTCTTTTATTCTTTATTTATAATTAAATAATACTTATACTTATTAAATAAAAGGTATTTTTAAAAAAATATTAACTAAAACTATATTAAGAACTATATAAAACCTTATAAATATCTAAATATTTCTAAGGAATAACTTTATTCTTACCTCCCTTTTAAGCTTAATTTAATACTATATATAAGAATATATATCTTTTAAAATACTAATAAAGTAAATAGTTAGCCTTAGTTTATAAATTATACCCTCTTTAATTATATTTCTTTATAACCTATAGTTTATAAAAGCTATAAAAAGAAAGCTTTTTAAGTCTTTAAGCTAAACTTATAAGTAAAGGAGCTTTTATAAATACCCTATAAGTAAGTTTAAGTATACCTCCTTATTATAATTATAAATAATAAAAATAGAATTAGTTATTATAGGCTTTTTATTAAATATATCCTTAGTATTAATAGTATTTTTAAATAGGTAAGGTATAGTGTTATTATATTTTATATAATTATTTAATTTAAGTATAATAATATTTATACTAATATTTAACTAACCTATTCTTTTCTAAAGAAGAGACTATAGAGTAGTGCTAGTATTTATAAGCATTATTTTAAATAAGTAGAATATAGTTATATAATTTATATTTAGTAAGGAGTTATCTTTATTTTTAATTATATTTATTAGAGTTTATAAAATATAAAGTAATAGTTTATAATTAGTTAATTTATTAATTTTATAGTAATAGTAGTTTATAAGGAGAATTATTTTTATAGCTTTTAACTTTTTATTATAAAAGAAAACCTTATTTATACCCTTAGTATATATATTATATTTCTTTTTAATAAATTTAGTAAGTAATAAAAAAAGTTATAAAAGGTTTTAAATTATAAGCTTTATTTTTTTAATATAAACTTCTTTATATAACTAACTAATAAGGCATTTCTATAGGCTTTATTTTCTATATTTAATAGCGCTTTTTTTCTCTTTATTTATTTAAGCTTAAGCTTTAATAAAAGGTTTATTTATTATATTTTTAATATAAGTTCTCTTATTTATATTAGTATTAATTAAAAAGGTAATATTTATATTTATTTAATTAAATAGTATTATAAATATAATAATATTTACTTATATTAGTAATTCTCTCTAAAGAATCTTAGTTAAAGCTAGTTAGTATCTCTTTAGTTAATATATTACTAAGTTAATATATTTATAAATAAAGTTAAAAATATTCTTTTTATTTTTTTAAATCTTTTAAGTCTCTTTAGTCTCCTTTAAATACTATTAAATCTAGATTATAAAAGGCTAAATAATATAATTATTAAAATATTTTACTTAAAATAAAGTAAGGTAGTATAAATAAAATCCTAATACTAAAAAGTAGTTATAAGGAATAAAGGGAATTTAATACTTTTTAATATTATTACTAATTACTATAATTCTTATATAAGAATTATAGTAAATAAAGCTAATTTTTTAATTATAATTTAATAAATTATATTTATTAGGGAAGTATCTCTTTTTATTATAATAAAAGCACCTATAGTGCTACTAATATTATCTATAGCTTTCTAGTTATATTAGGTAGAACTAGTTTAGCCCCCTAGTTTATATTATATTAACTTATATTTAATTAGGTAAATTAAGTTATTCTTTAACCCTTTTTAATATATTAATTAGTTAAGTAATATTATAAACTATTATAATCCTTAAATTCTTAAGTTATTTAATAAAAGCTTTAATTTAATTTTTATAATAAGTTAACTTAAGGCTAGGTTTTTAATATTAAGCCTAACTCTCTTAAGGTTTATAAAAAGTTAATATAGAATTATTATTATTAAACTAAGAAGAGGTTAAATAGTTTATATAGCTTAAATTAAATAATTAAGTATTATATTAAAAGGGGTAGTTATATTTAATATTTTAATTTTTAAGTTATAAATAAGTTTTTATATACTTTATAAGTTTAAGCTATAGTTTTTTATAAAGCTTTATAAAGAAATCTTTATAAATTATACTCTTTTAATTTATAAAACTAATAATTAATTTATTAAAAATAGCTTTATAAATATACTTAAACTACTTAATAACTATTTTTTAGGTTTTAAGTTAAGCTTTTAATACTAAAGTATAATATATTTATAACTATAAATAGGTATTATTAATATTTTATAGTCTTTTTATATTATACTTTTTAAGTTAGTTTATTACTATTTTTATTTATTTTTAAGGAGTTATATTATAATATATAAATAATTTCTCTTTAGCTTTAGCTTAGGTATAGGCTATTATAAGGACTTTTATAGTTTAGTAGATTTTTAAAGTAACTTCCCTTTTAAGTATTTAATATTAATTAGTTTTAAGTATACTAAAAGCTTTTATTTTAGCTTTAAAGTTTTTAATAAAATTAGTAATATTCTCTTTAATAAACTAGTTAAATAAATATTTATTTTAAAGAAATATAATTATATACTAATAACTTAAGAATTCCTTAAAAATTTAAGTAAAGGTCTTAAAATTAAGGTTTTTAAGGTAGTTTATATTATTAATTTTAAGAATAAGGCTTTTAATATAGCTTATATTAGTAAGTTTAAAGTTAGTAATTTTAATAAAGAGTTTTTATATATTAACTTTAAGTAAACTTAAAATAAAAAAGAGTGTATAAGTAAGGTACTCTTTTAATAAGTTTAATATAAAGAGCTTTAAATAATTAAATAAATAAAAATAAAATAAAAAAGTAAGGGCTTTTAAAAGATAATTTTTCTATAAAGTTAAGAGTATTTCTTTATTAATTATCTTTAGAATTCTATATATAAAAATAATAAAGGTAATAACCTAATTTTATATTATAAAAGTAATATACTTAATAATAAAGGAGATAAGTAAAAATTCCCTTATTATTTAAGAGATTATTTAATTTACTAATTCTTTAATAGTTTTCTTTATTTTTACTATTATTTTATACTTCTATAAAATATAAGATATTTTTCTTATAGTGTTAGCTTTATATATTATTTTATTAAGAACTTTACCTTTTATTTAAATTAGCTAAGCCTTAGTTTTTAATAGAGAAAACTTTAGTATACTTCTTTAATTTCCTATTATTTTATACTATTTTCTTTAATTAAATAATTAGCTAAATTTTTATTAGAATTAAACTATTTTATTTTATTAGTTTTATTAGTTTAGCTAGTTAATATAGAATTCCTTATAGTAGTTAGGCCTTATTATAAAGTTTATTAAATTTAGTAGTAGCTAAAAAGTGCCTTTTTTTAATTATAGCTTATATTATAATTAAAGAAGAATATAGCCTAAGTAAAACTATTATTTATATTAGCTAAAAATAACTACTTTAAAGTTATACTATATACTAAAAAAGAAAAAGTTATATAAATTATAAAGGAGGTAAAATATAGAATTTTCTTATAATAATAACCTATAGTTAGAAAGAAAAATAAAGTTAATAATTAGGTTATAAGAACCTAAATTAAATAGTTAGTAATAAAATAAATATAAATAAAACTTTTAATTAGTAGTATTTTAAGTATTTTAATAATATTATAAATAAAGAATTATATAATAAAAAGGCATTTTAATTAAATAGTATAATACTAATTATACTAATAATAATACTTATTAAAAGCACTTATATAAGTAGAAAACTACCTATTTATATACTTTTTCTAATTAGTTAAATAACCTTCTTTTTAAGGCTCTTTTAGACTTATAAACACCCCTTTCCTCTGCATTCATATTCTTCGTGTAACCGAGCGAATTTTTTTCGCAAGGGGCACCTAGACCCCTAACACACTATATACTCTACTATATTATTAACTTACTATTATTTAAGTAACTAGGTAAGGGAAAATTAAAAAAAGTAGCTAGTTTAAAGTATCTAAGTTATAATAGCTTTAGCTAAATAATTAAAGTTAAGGGCTATATAAATATTATAATAATTTTAAAGTAGTAGTGCATTAAGATTAATAAGCTATAGGTAATTAAAGTTTAAATAAGTAAGAATTAAGTAGTAATAGTTATTAAAGTCCTTTTAGTATTAATATATAAATTAGTTTATATTAAGTATATAGTAATAATATAGGTAGGCCTATATACCTAAATATTTAGTATATAGCTAAATAAAGGTAGTAAACTTATACTTTATAAAGCTATAGTAAAGGTAAATAATTTTCTTTATAAAGGTAAAGCTTAGGTTTTATTTTACTACTATAGGTTTAAGTTAAAACTAATATATTTTTATTACTTTTTAGTTATAGTATTATAAAGTAAATTAATTTTATATAAATTACTTAGTAAGTAAAAGGATAGAGATATAACTATAAAGAAAGTTTAGAAATAGTATATAATTAAGGGTAAGAGTATAGTAAGGCTTATATTATTAGTATTTATAAAGCTAACTTACTATTAATATATAGGTAGCTTAGATTTTATTAGCTATATTACTAGCTTTAATATAGTTAAAGTAATAATATATATAATAGTTAAGGTAAAGGTAAATTAAAGGTATAGCTAATTTAGTTTAAAGTAGGAATTATAGTATTGCTTTATAGGCTTTTATAATTATTTAAAAGTACTTTATTTATTTAAAAATAAATGCTTTAGCTATACTATAAGCCCTTTTATTAATACTAAATAAAGTATAGTATATTTCTATACTATATATAATAATACTATAAATAACTTATATATATAGAAGCTAAGCATTATATAAAGAGTAACCTTAGGTAAATACTAATAGCACTATAAGTATAAGTTACTACTATATTAATTTTACCTTAACTTATTAATAGTATATTTATTAATATAGTTTATAATAAATTTAAACTTTAAGGAAATAAGTAAATTATACTAATTAAATTATAGTAGTATTAAGTTAAACTAAGGTTATTATTATATAGTACTAATAAGTAAAGTATATAAGCTTACTCTTTTATAGGTAGAACTATAGCCTTAACTTAGTAAATTATTTTATATAAACTTTCTAAGTAACTTTAAGCTAATATTAAGTTTTATTTAGTATATAGCTATAGGTAAGAATATTTATATTATTAAAAAAGCTTAGAACTAGTGTAAATTATATTACTTATAGCTTTATATAAAGAGAGGTAATATAAAGAAGAAAGAGAATAAAGAAAATAAGGAATCTTTATAGTACCTTTATAAAAATAAAGAGCTTATTAATAGCTTAGTTATTAAAAAATAATTAAGTAGTCCTTAAAGTAGTAAAGGCTTAAGTTTATACTACTATTTATATAAAAAGTCTTACTTAAAGTATAATATATAATAGTTAGCTATAGTAAACTATATTAAAAATAGCTAAAATATTTAACTAAAGTAGTAATATAATACTACTATAGTGCTATACTATATATATAGCTTTAATAAGAATACTAAAAGCTATCTCTATTAATTAGTTCTTTTTATTATATATTTATATATTTAAAAGGGTGCTACTTTCCTTAGTAGTATATATAATTTATATTACTATTATTACTTTAAGCACCTTATTAATAATACTAAAAAGAGAGATAAAGCGCTATACCTTAGCTTATTTTTATTTCTTAAAGGATTTCCTTAGCTTTTATAATACTATAACCTTTGCTTTATAGAATAATACTAAGTAGTAACTAGTTTAGTAATATATATTAAAAAGGGTAGTAAGGGCCTTAGTAAGTAGCTAACTATAGGCCTTAAGAAATTCTATTAAAAGCTTATTAAGGCTAGGTGCTTTTTAGCTAATAAAGCCTTTTATAATATTATAAATTTTATTATTTATAAAATAGTCTTTAGCTAGAAATAAAGTAGTATTAAGCTAGTGCTCTATTAAGGTTAGAATATTATTAGTTTAGGCTATAAATATAAAGAAAAACTATTTAGTAAAGATAGCTACTTTATTTCTATATAAAGTTATAATTATTAAGGAGTTAATACTACTATAAAGTAAGGTTAGTACTTATTAGAATTTTAAGGGAATATTACTTTAAAGCTAGGCCTATTATTTAAGTTTTTATAACTCTTTATATTTTACTATTATTATATTTATTATTATATACTAAAAGCTTTACTATTTATTAGCTATAATATAAGCTTAGGTTTATATTACCTTAGTAGTAAGTTACTAGCTATTATTAATATAGTTTAACCTTTAGTAATAGTTAGTATACTTTATATTTAGTATAGCTTACTTTATTTATTAGTTTTACTATAAATAATATTTAAAGGCACCTTAAAGTAAATATAGTATTACTAAGCTTATAATAGCTTAAAGTTTAGTAAGTATTTAGTAAGTAAATACTTTAATATTATTACTATTCTTTAGTATATAAGCTATAGCTTTAAAGTAAAACTAATAAGCTACCTTACTAATAATAAAGTTATTTTTTATATAAAGCTAGTAAAAGTAAAAAGTTTTAATAGTAAAGAAGTAAAGATTAAAGTTAAGTTAAATAAGCTATAATATATAGTTAAATTTAATAAGGTTAGCCCCTTTAAGGTATTAAAAAGGAATATTAAATATAGCCTAAATATAGTCTATAGTACTATTATATTTATTATAAAACTACTATATAATTTCCCTTTAAAGTATTTTAAAACTAAATTATTATTACTTTACTATTTAAAGTAAAAAATTATTATTTATAGAAGTTTTTTTCTCTTTATTCTATAAAGAGTAGTATTAATTAAAGTTACTAATAAATATACTATAAAGGTAATATAATACTAATATAAATTCTATAAAGGGAGTAAACTAATTTCTTTTAAATAAAAAGAAGTAAATAAAGTAAACTTTTATATTAAAAAGTATAATAAAGTATTAGTTAGTTTTATTTTAAGTTAACTATATATTAATTCTATATTAATAGTTAATATATATAGTAGTTTTATTACCCTAGTATATAAGCTAAAAGTAGCTAAAGCTTAGGTTAAGTAAGGTATTATTAGTAAAGCCTAATTTCTATATAGTAATTATATTAATACTAAGCTAGGCCTTAAGGGCTAGTTTAATAAGGTAGGTTTTCTTTTATATATTTTAGTATATAACTTTTATTATAATTAGTTAAATAGTTTATTAAGTAAAGGTTAGCGCTTAAGTGCTTAGTCTTAATATAGTAATAAGCTATTAGCTAAAGAAAGCTACTATAATACCTTAGGGTTAGGGTATAAAAGGGTTATAAGAGTTTAGGAGATATATCTTTCCCTAAGGTCTACTAACTTAGCACTAAGGTAATACTAACTAAATAAATAGCTTATTAGTATTATAATAATAAGTATAAACTTTTATTTAGCTATTATTCTAGAGTAGTGCTAAGGTAGTAAATAACTAAAGGTATATTAAGTATATAGCTTTAGCTTAAAACTATTATTTATTAGCTATAGTATAAAGCCTAAACTATACTAAGTGCGCCTTTATATAGTAAAGTAGCTAAAGTATTAGTATAAATATAAGGCCTTATTATAAGGTTTAGCTTTAAATATTTCTACTTTATAAATAATATTAACTTAATATAGCTAGTTTACTATATTAACCCTATTAATACTAATAATAAAGGGTGCTTTTATAAAGGTACTATAGAGTTTATAGGCTATAACCCTTATAATCCTAGGTTTATTAGCTATAGTAAATACCTTAAGAATATTCTTATAGCTTTAATTTTATATATACTAGGTAGGGAAGCCTTTAATAATAATACTAAATACTTAGTAGTTTAAGGTTATATTTAGTTTAAATATAGTTTAGACTTAAGTAGTATTATTAGTATATAGCTTTACTAAATTATAAAAAGTAATAACTATATTACTACTATAAAGGTAATATACTATTACTATAGTTTTAAAGCTTATAGCTTAGTTAATAGCTATAATAATATCCTTAAGGGAGTGAGTTTATATAATTTTAGTAATAGTAATTCCTTTAACTATAACTTTATAGCATAGGTAAGGTAGTACTACTATAGGGTAGGTGCCTACCCTATACCATAAGGTGTAGGGTAGGTGCCTACCCTATACCTCCGCCATATAAATTTCGGGTGAACCGGAATGTGTGCTTGTCCAGTAATGCACTTTTGTATGAGACTGGAGAAATGGAAAAAAACAGCGGACGGGTATAGGGTAGGCGCCTACCCTAGAGTGGGAAAATGTATGGGTATAGGGTAGGCGCCTACCCTGGAGTGGGAAAACGTACGGGTATAGGGTAGACGCCTACCCTAGAGTGAGAAAACGTACAGGTATAGGGTAGGCGCCTACCCTAGAGTGAGAAAACTGTTATGGCACTAGATAGTAGAAATAGGTTAAAACTCTATAACTATCTAGTAAAGATAAAAAATAAAAAAAACTAAAGAGAAAAAAAGGAAAATAATCTTTTATAGTATTATATACCCTTTAGTAATTCCCCCTTCCCTTTTATTATATTCTTTTAGGTTCCCTTTCTTTATTTATACTCTTCTATACTTATTAGTAAATCTAAACTTATCTATATTTATAGTATTATTATTATAAGCTATAATATTACCCCCTCCTTCCCCCTTAAAGGTTATAACCTTATAATATAATAATTTAGCCTCCCTTAAAATTTCCCTTTTTATAGGTTTTATTTATTATATAGAGATTAGTTAGGCTAATATATTATTACCTATAGCCTTAGGTAGTAAACCCTTTTATAAGGTATAATAATATAACTATTTTATAAAATTATATAGTAAGCTAGTAATATCTAGGTTTATATTATAAAATAATTTAAGCTTTATTAGCTATTATTAAAGTTAGCTAGTATTATATTAATATATATCTTTACTTATTCCTTACTATATAACCTTATACTAGAGTTTACTATACTAGATATAAAATATAATAATACCTTTTAATTTATAATATAAATCCCTATTTACTAGTTTTTATATTAACTATTTATTTTTTTATCTTAAGAGAGAATTTATTATAGCTTTTTATAGTTTAAAGGTATAGAATTAATAGTAAACTTTAATAATAGCTAGTAAATTTAATTTAAAAGTATTCCCTTATTATAAAAGAATTTAATATAATTTTATATATAGATTATTTAATTTTTTACTTAGTTAGTTAAATACTTATTCTTTTTTATTAATATAAATAAAGTTATTTATATTAAAGTTAATTTCTTATTATTTTTAATTTATATTTTTAGCTTATTAATTCTATACTTACTATATATTACCCTATACTACCTTTATTACTATTTAAATTTACTTTATAACTTATTATACTTTTTCTTATATTATTTTTATTAAAAAAGAGTTAAATTTTTTTATATATACCTCCTAATTAAAGCTTATTTATAGCTTAAAGCCTATTTTAATTTAAAATAGTAATAGTCTTATTAATTCTTATAATAAAGAAGCTTATACTATATTTATAAATAAAAGTAATTCTAACTAATTATTCTAAGTATAATTTACTAATAGTTAAAGTTACTATACTAAGTATTAATTTATAATTTTAGTTTATTTATTAGTCTTTAGGTATTTTATTATTAATAATTATACTTTTATTCCTATTATTTAGTAAAGCTCTTATTAAAACTTTAAAATAAACTAAGTTCTTTAATTTAATATAAGGGTTTTTAGTATTTTTATATATTGCTATATATATTTAAAGAATAGTTAAGCTATCTATTCTATAGTAATTATTTTATAGTATAGTATTAAATATAACCTTTTTAATAAGTAGTTTATTACTATAAAAATGCTATTATAACTATATTTATTCTTTAGTAGTGTTATAAAATCTATTATAAAATGCTATTATAGTTAGTTAGGTATTTATAGAGATTATAATTTCCCTAGTGTTTTATCTTAAGGTACTTATACCTAGTAGTAGGTATAATAGTTTGTAATATACTAGAATATATCCCCTTATATTTATAGCTATTAGTATTAGTCTTTTAGTAATTAAAAAGTTTTATTTCTTTTAGGGTAAGCTAATATCTTTTATTTATAAACTTTAGTAATTAATTTTATTTATAGAAACTCTTTATTAAGTACTACTAATTATCCTTTATAAAGTAAATTTCTATTTTATTCCTAGAATTTTCTATTATTTACTTTTTCTTAATATACTTATAAAGATCCTATTTTTTCCTTATTTTTATATAGAATCTTTTAAATTAATAGTATACCCTATACTTTTATTATCTCTTTAGCTTATATATTATATATTTATAGTAGTATTTTAAATTTCTCTAAACTTAGTAAAACCTATTCCCTCTATGCTTTTTATTTCTCTTTTTATATACTTAGCTTCTCTATTTTTTATAAAAGTATATTAATAGCTATATTTTATTTTTTAGGTTAAAAGTATATTTTAAAGTAAAATTTAAAAAGAAATTTACTTTATTAGGCTTATTATACTATAAGTTGCTTTTTTATAGTAACAAATTCTAATTTATAGTAATTTATTATTATCTATATTAATTTCTTACTTTAAAGTCTAGTTAACTCTAGTCTTTATTTTTTAAATAACTATATTATTACTAAAAGCTTTTTATTTAGAATTCTATAATTCCCTTCTATTAGTAATATTATTTTTAAGAAATATATAATTAAATACTACTTATTATTATCCTTTTATAAGAGAATTTCTAAAACTACTCTATCTAATAAGTTTATTTTTACTTATATTTCTCTCTTTAGGTTATAATGCTATAGGATAGGTGCTAATACTATTTTCTTTTTTATTTTTTAAAAGGCTTCTTTATATACCTCTATTTATTCCTATTTTATATTTTTATAGGTTAAATTATTTAGTAGTTAGGTAATTTTGCTATATCTTTTAATAAATTTCTAATAAAAGCTATAGAATTCTAGGAATAACTATACTTTCTTAACTTTTTAAGGTCTTTTCTACTCTTTTATTATTTAAATCTTCTCTAGGTTAGCTAGTATTCCTTCTATAAATACTATAAATCCTAAAAATTAGGTCTTTATTATATTAAACTTATATTTTTAAATATTTACCTAAAGTCCTATACTCTATAGTCTTTAAAGCACTTTTTAAATATATAGAATATAGTCCCCTATATTTTCTAAGAAAATAAGGATATTATCTATATAAGCTATATATATTATATTAAGTAAATCTCCTAATATTTTATTTATAAATTTCTAGTATATTACTAAACCTTTTATAAGTTTAAAGGGTAATACTTTATAATAAAAGAAACTATATTATATTTAGAATATTATTATTTACTTTAAATCTAAATATATTTAAATCTTATTAAAGGCATTTTAAATATCTAGCTTAGTATAGATTTTTGCTTATTAAAGTATTATAAAAGTCTTAAAAATTAATAGTAATAAGTATTGCTTTTTTTCTAAAATTATATTTAACTTTTAAAAGTTTATATAAAATTAAAGAGATTTATCTAGCTTTTTTATAAAAAGTATTAGTATAGTATATCTACCTTTACTTAGTATAATAAAGTCTTTCCTAAGATTTTCTATTAAATAGTTTTAAATAGCTTTTAATTCCTTTAAAGAGTGCCTATATAATAGTATAAATAGTAGTTTTTTAAGTAAATATTCTTTCTTAATTCTAATTTAATAGTTAACTCCTGCTTTATATAGTAGTAGTTTCTTAGTAGCTTTTTTACTAAATACCTTTACTAAATTATAGTATTCCTTAGGGAGCTTTTCTTAAATTTATTCTACTAAGTTTTAGTTATTTTTTTTTAGTTTAGGTAATAGTTTACCTTTTTTTAACTATTTCTTTTTAAATTAAATATAAGCTTTTAATTCTATTAAAGAGAATACTTTTACTTAATTATCTTTTTAGTGTATATTATATATAAACTCTATAGCTCTAATAATTACTAGTAGGGTTACTAGTATTTTCTTAACTTTTAGCATTTTATTTAGTCTTTTTAATATTTAAATAACTAATTTTCTTTATCTTTTATCTGCCCTTTACTTTTTATCTCTTTTAAGAAGCTTATTTCTCTTTTTAGTATCCCTTTAGTATTTTAAATTTATTTTCCTTAGTTTTAATAGGTTTTTTAGGGTTTAAGAAATAAGTTATAATAGTTTTAAGTCTTTTAGGGCAGGCTTATCCTCTAGCTAAATAATTTTTTAAGTTATTAAGTTTAATAGTAATTTATTCTTTTCTATCTATTTTAGTTCTAAAATAAGGTCTTATAATTTAATATTTAATTTTATTATAAAATATTAAGTTTTTTATTAATAGTTAATAGTAAGATTTAGCTTTTATACTTTTATAACTATATATTCTAGCTTTCTATTAAATCCTATAATTAGTATAAAATCTTTAAATTCTTTTAATAGTGTATTTAATTATTAGTTTAGTAATATTACTACTTATAGGCTTATAAAGGCATATCCTCCCACTTTAGTGTTAATAAGTATAGTGATTTTTAATTTATATTTATTAAAATTTATTATAGCTTTTATTAAAAATTAGGGTCCTTTTAATATTTTTATAAGATTAATTAATGCTATATTTATTTTTTACTTCTTATAACTTTTGCTTAGAATAAAGTCTTTTTTCCCTAGGCTTCTTTATTTTTTAAATACTATTCTTCTTCTATCCCTTTCTTTTCCTTTATAGTATTAATTATTATATTCTTCTAAAGGTAGTTATATATAAAGTATCCTTTCTATTTATACTTAAAGCACTAACCCTTTTTATAAGCTTTCTATAATTCTAGTGTTAATAGCTATAAAGCTTATTAACTTTTAGTATTTACTTAAGGTATTTTAAATTTCTATTTAATCTTTAATATATTCTTTTAGGCTTTTTAGTTTTTATTAGTAGCTAAGAAGAATCTTCTATAAGTAATATTATTATATTCTATAGTAATCTTAACTAAATTAGTAAGAGTTTTTTTTTTATTTATAAATACTATTACTAAGCTTATATACTATTAGTTTAATAATTTTTAGAAGAACTCTTCCTTAAAAGAGCTCTTTTTAATTTCTTTAATATATATATATTTATAGAAAGAAGTTTTAAATTTATAAAATCCCTTTATATTTATCTTTAAAAACTAAAACTTTTAATAAGCTTTTATATATTAATTTAGGTTAAAGAAGATAGAATCTAAATAGTTAATTACTTTCTAAATAGTATTAATAGTTTAAGATTTATTTAGTCTATAGGTAGCATTTAGGTATCTTTAAGCTTTGCCCTTAGTTTAAGACTATATATATACTATTTTTACTACTTTATCTATATACTAATTGTTATTATATTATATTTTATTAGTAATTTCTCCCTTTTAAGACTTATATATAGGCTCTTTTTTATTATTAAAAGGTTTTAAGTTTAAAATCTTTACTAATTATTTCTAGGCTAATACTAGCATAGTCTTAATAGTTTAGGTAGTTCTCTTTTTCTATATTTCTTAAAGTAACTTAAGAAGTTCTCCTAAGACTTTCTAGTATTTATCTTTTAAAGTAGTAATTTTCTTATCTTTTTATTTAATAGTGTTTTAATAAATGCTATACTAAATATATATCTCTTTAGAATTCCTTCTAGAGTTTATTAGCTAATTCTTTTTTAATGCTTCCTTAACCTTAGCTAATTTTACTATAGTTTTATAATAAATTTTATTTACCTAGCTTATAGCCTTATTATAGTATATAACTACTAATTCTAAGTAGTTATTTTAAATATAAACTATATTAATAAATTCCCCCACTATCCTTATAAATATTTCTTACTAATTATATACTTCCCTTATAAAGGCAAATAATATATCTTAATTAATCTAATTAAGGTCTTTTATTTTCTTAATTTTTATTTTATTTACTTTAGTAGTATTTATTTATAGTATAAGGATTTATTTATTATATTCCTTATATTATTAAGCAATTTCTTCTTTATATTCTTTTATATTACTTTACTAAGTATTTACCTATAAGGCTTCTTTTTATTTAGCTATAAGATATTTATTTTAAGGGATATCTTTAAGTTTAAAAATCACTCCTTTAATAATAGGAGCTAGTATTTATCTTCTTTCTTCTCTAGTTATATTTAAAGTAATAAGTCCTATTTAATAGGTAACTCCTATAAGTATTAAGTAAGATCTTCTATAATCTATTTTCTTAAAATTAATAAGACAGTTTATTATTTTAAATTCTAGTTCTAGTAAAATAAAAAGGGTAAGATATTATAAAGTTATCCCTAACTAAGAAAGATATATATAAGAGTTTTTCTTATTATATTATAGCACTAGAAAGTAGAAATAGGTTAAAACTCTATAACTATTTAGTAAAGACAAAAAATAAGAAAAACTAAAGAGAAGAAAAGGAAAACAATCTCTTATAGTATTACACGCCCTTTAGTAGTTCCCCCTTCCTTTCCATTGCGTTCTTCTAGGTTCCCTTCCTCTATTTACACCCTCCCGCACTCATTAGTGAATCCGAACTCATCCGCGTTTGCAGTATCATCGTCACGAGCCGTGACAGTGTAGGGTAGGTGCCTACCCTATACCTCCGCCATATAAATTTCGGGTGAACCGGAATGTGTGCTTGTCCAGTAATGCACTTTTGTATGAG
>SRPT01000380.1:0-29135 GCA_018360205.1 Claviceps digitariae | reverse complement strand
ATTATTATTATTATTATTATTATTATTATTATTATTATTATTATTATTATTATTATTATTATTATTATTATTATTATTATTATTATTATTAGTATTATTATTATTATTATTATTATTATTATTATTAAAGGTAGAGTAGTTAGGGTAAACACTAGCTATAAAATTATTAGAGTTAAAATTAAGGTTATTGATACTATTTATATAGATTATATTAGAATTAATTAGTAATATAATATATATAATATTTATAGAGATATTCTATAATATACTATACTTCCTTAGAATTAAGTAAAAAACTTTCTATTTTAAATAAGTATTTATAGTATTTAGGGTAAAAAAGTTAAGATTTTTAATAAAGTAATAGTAATTAGTAATAAGTAAATAGTTTTAAATAAAAGCTAAGTATATAAAGCTATAAAGGTAGGTTTTCTTTATTTTCTAATTAAATTTAGCTAAGTAAAGGCTAAGCTTAAGTATAGTTAGGTTAATAATAGCTTTAAAGTAACTAATAATATACTTAAAGTGTTTAGTAAGTTACTAAATTTTAATATTAATAGTATAAGTAATATTAATATAAATAATATATAAGCTAAAGTAAAGTTTAATAAAGTTACTATAAAAATCCTTATATAAATATAAGTATATATAAAAACTAAGATATTTACTACTTTTTATATACTAACCTATATAATAACTAAAGAATACTATAAGCCTAGTTAAGTCTTTAAACCTAGTTAGCTTACTTTCTTTTATATATATTTTAATAGTATTATAAAGTTTACTAATTTTATTAGCTTTAATATAAACCTTATTCTATAGGTAGTATTAGTAAAAAACCTTAATAATATAATTATAAATCTATATAAATACCTAAATAAGGCCTTTATTACTAAAATAAAAAGTATATTAAGTAAAGTTAATTTCTATATAATTAAGCTCTTTAGTTTCTATACCTAATATAGCTAGTATACTATAAAGAATATAGTTAAAGTAGCTTAATGTTTAAAGAAAAAACTTATATTAAAGGCTACTATTAGTATACTTTTAAGGGTCTTTAAATTTATAAAAAACTATAAATAAAACCTTAAAGCTAAGGTTAGGGACCTTATTAGTATAAATAACTTTTTTATAAGTATAGTATTAAATTCTATATAAATACTATACTTAGTAATATAGTTACTATTACTAATAATTTTATATATACTTAGCTTATAATATTTTTTTTAATAAGTAAGGAAAGTAATAATAAGTATAGCTATAGTAATAAGTAAGTAAAAAACTATAAAAAGGTATAGTAAAATATAATATATATAGAAAAATATAGAAAAAAATATAAAAACCTATAAATAAAGGGAAAATATAAAAAGTAATAAATATAGTATAAGGAAAAATAAGAGTAATAATAAAAAAAGAAAAGAAAAGTATAAAGAAAGAAAAGGTAAAAAAAATAAAAATAAGCTAATAAAAAGAGTATTATTTTATATTAGTTTAGTAATAAGTATATTTAACTTAAGGCTTACTTCTAAGTAAAAACTTAGAAAAATATTAAAATAAAAGAAATTTATAGAAAATAGGAAACTTTATATAAAAAAGGCTTAAAGCACTATATATATATAAAGTAATAGAATTGATTTTAATACTAAGAATATTTAAATATAGGTAATATATATTTATTAGAATTTCCTACTAACTATAGCTATTTTCTATAAAGTATATATATATACTTACTATATAATATATTATATTGCTTTATTTATTTATAGCTATTAGTAAAATAAAGTAAAAAACTAGAAAAATAAAATAAAACTATTATTCTTTATACTATAGCTAGTATTTATATATAGAATAATATATTTTATACTTTTAATTTACTAAGTAAGTTAATACTAATACTATAAATAAAACCTATCTTTTTTAATAGTTTAAAAGTATTCTTTACTTAAAAATTAAAGGCTTTAAATAAAAAGCCTTAAGGTATAATATATAACCTTTTAAACGCTAGCTTTAACTATATATTTATATATAAATACTTATAACCTTTTATAGTTATAATTAGTAGTATATAGTAAGGTATAAATACTATTTTAATTATAATTACTATAAGTTTTAATATTTTAATATTTTTCTTTAAAGTAAAGATATTATTCTATAATTTACTAGTATTTATTATTTTATTAGCTATTTACTTAAGGGTATTAATAAACTTTTCTATAGTATAAAGGTATAAAAATATAGGTATAATAATCTTTTTTACTAAGTTTTAAATAATATTAAATATATCTTACTTTTTATTATTAATAGCTTTATTATAAAAGCTAAGGAAAAGCTTAAAGGCTTAAACTATAATATTCTTAAAAAAAATAAGATTATTAAGCTATTAAGTATTAGTATTAGTTTAATATTTAAAGGTATTAAGGCATTAAGTTATTACTATTAAAAGCGCTATAAAAATACTATTAAAGGAATTATTAATACTTTTACTAAAAATATAAAAAAGTTTTATAAAGCTATATTAACTAAGTAAAGTAAAATAGCTACTAAAGGTACTATTAATATACTTATAAAGATTAGCTATTTTAAATTTAATTACTAAGGTATAAGTTAATAGAAACTTAAATTAGTATTTTTTACTACTTTTAATACTATTAAAGTAAATAATAACTCCCTTTTTAAAGGAGTTATAAGTAATATATATAATAAAACTTTTAAATAAGCTAGGCTTTTTCTTACTAAAGGTTTTTTATATATAGCTAGTAATAACTATAATAACTTTAACTTAATTATTTTAATATAAACTACTATATTTAATTATATACTTACTACTATTAATTTTAGCACTAATAATAATAAACTTAACTTTATAAGTATAAATAGTATTAATAAATATTTATAGTTTCTTTTAATTTTTAGTTTTATTATTACTATAGTGCTATTTTCTATAAAATAAAGCATTAAAGCTAGCTATATTATTATTAATATTAAAGAAATTCTAGCTATTAACTTAGCTATACTACTTTAAATACTAGAAGATATTAAGGTAAAAAACCTTTTTAATAGTATTATAATATATTAAAAGTAACTTCTAAGATATTTTAATAGTCTTACTAAGGCTAAATACCTTAGTATTATTAATATTACTATTAAAAACACTAGTATTATTAGCTATATTAGTATTAGAGAGATTATTAATAAGGTTAAACTTTATATAAATATTACTATTAAGCCTAACTTTATTACCTTTAGCTTCTATAAAGTTAATAATAAACTTTACTTTCTAAAGCCCTAGCCTATATAATATATAAGCTAAAGATTTAAAGGGCTTTTTAATACTATAGCTAACCCCATAGCGCAGTGGTTAAGCGCTGTGGAAAACCCTAACACTTTTCTTATATAAGCAAGAATTATATAGAGTTATAGGTTTAAAACCTATATAAAGGGGTCTTTTCCTTAGTATTATATTATTAGGTGTAGATACAGTAGCTAGGCAAAGGTAATATAGTGACTAGTATATTAACTAAAGCTTGCTTCTTCTAAGAAGCCCTTATATATATAGCAGTCTTTTAAGGGCTACTATAAGCAAGAGTATAACTAAGTATAAGGGATTCTATCCTAATACACTTTATATTATAAGGACCTTATAATTACCCCCTCCCTTAAGCTAATATTTTAATAGTATATAGTTTACTTATACTTTTTATTAGTATTTTAAAGGGGATATATAGGTAGCTATATTATAATATAGCCTTAAGTTCTCTATTTAACCACTCTATTTAATATCCCTAGTATATAATTAAAATAAATAATATATATTACTTATTACTAGCTAATTAGTAGTAATATATAATAATAATAATACCTAATTATAACTACTAATATTAGTTAAATAAATAAAATAATACCTTAATTAAATTACTTCTCTTTATAGTTTACCTATAAATAAGGTAGGTTTTTACTACTTCTTTACTTTTATTACACTTTATACTCCCTATTTTTATTTATTTTCTCTACCTTTATTTTAATATTTCTCTATACTTTTTTTTTATTTTATTATTTTTTACTATTAAATTATTATAATATCTCTCTTTACTAGTATCCTTAAAAAATATATTTATAGCTATATATATATATTTACTATATATATACTAACTACTATAACTTTAAAAAAAGCCTGCTCTTTACCCTAATTTTTATAGTACTTCTCTATAGTTTTAATACTAATTCTTTTATTAGTATTACTCTTTATTTATTTAAGCACTACCTATAATACTAAAAGTATAATAATACTTATAATAGTATATATATATTTATTAAATCTTTAGTAATTATTAATATTATAAATAGACTATACCTATAATATAAAGAAACTAAAAAAACTACTTTACTATATATTACTAGCTAAAAAACCTTTTAAGCATTACCTAATTAGTCCTTAATTTAAATATAGTAGTAAATAATAATAATAATAATTTTTTTACTATAAAGAAACTTATTTTTACTAAAGACTAGTAATAGTAATTTACTTATTTATTCCTTCTTTTACTATATAGTTTTAACTATATTAAGTAAGTATATTAAGTAGCCTATAGCTTAACTAGTATAGCTAAGAATATAGTAATATATATATTAATATAATAGTAAAACCCTTTACTAATACTTATAATAAAAAGCATAAGTTCTATATAATTAATATATACTAGCTAGCCACTAGCTTTAATTAGTATACTACCCCCCCTTTATTTCCCTTAAGTAAGTATTATTTTTTTATAATTAGCTATTATTTACTTATATTTCTCTTTTAAAATACTATTAATAATAAAAAATAGTATAATATTAACCTTTTATAATTATACCTAGGTAAAGCTAAATATACCCTTTAAGTAGTAATTATTAAGTAGGTTTACTATAGTATAAAGGTAGTAATATAGTTTATAATAACTTATATTAGCTATATAAAGAATATAAGCCTAGATTAATAGTCTATTAAAGTAACTATAAAGTTATTCCCTATAGCTACCTTCTTACTATAAATAGTTTATTTTTTTTTTATAGAATAAATTTATTATTACCACTAAATCTATACCTAATTACTATACTATTACTTATAAAATTATCTTATTTATTTTCTTTTTATAAAAATTAGTAATAAGCCTTAGTACTAAAATATTATTTTCTAGGATTTACTAGTTATATTTACTTAGCTATCCCTTTTATTTTATTAGGAAGTAAATGCCTTTCTTAGTAATCTTCTTATTTTTAATCTCCTTAACCTTATATTTATTATTATTATCTTTTAAGTCTAAAGTTACTATACTTTCCCTATTCTTTTCTCTTTTATACTATAGCTTTAGTAAGTTAATATAGAATATATTATAAAGTTATATATATTTCTTAGGTAATTTAAGGTAATATACCTACTTCCCTATAGGGTATAGAATATAAAAAAGTCCTAAGAATCTAGAGTTTAGCTTTCTTTTTATATATTTAACCTATATATTTTACCCCGTGGCATAGTGGTTAAGCGTTATGGAAAACCCTAACACTTTTCTTATATAAGCAAGAATTATATAAGTTATAGGTTTAAAACCTATATAAAGGGTCTTTTCCTTAGTAGTATAGTATTAAGGAAAAGACTAACTCTAATTAGCTAGAAAAAGTAAGGGCTTTTTCTAGCTAATTAGTAGCTTAGTAAGTAAGGATTAAAGTAAGTCTAGTCCTCTTACTTATTTAAGCTTACTAAGCAATATAGATTAGCTACTTTTACGCTATAAATAGGTAATATACCCCCTAGCTCTTTAGGTATAGAGCTAGTTATAGCTATAATTACTAAGGATTAATAGGTATTTAAGGTAGAAAAATAGGGTAAAAAGTAGAGAATTTTAGGTATAGGGTAGCAAAGGTATAATTATTAAACTAGCTTTTAATAGAAGGAAATTAGATTTAGAGTTCTTAGGATTCTAAATAGTAAAAAATAATCTTATATTTAGTTAGGTTTTTTATCCTATTAGGTAACTACTAATTAGTAATATATTATATAAGCAATAATATAATATAGCTAATTAGTAACCTAATAAAGGTTTTTTCTATAACTAGATAAACACTAAGAAGCAGAGGTTCTAAATATAGCTTAGCATAAATTGCAAAGGCTGCTAGTGTAATACAATTAATTAAACAATTAACCTATATATTTTTAGTGAATAGTAGGACCTTATTACCTTTATAAAATATTATTAGTTAGTAGTGCTAGTTATAGTACTTAGCTTATATATTTACTGCTTTTTCCTATATTTTTACTATTTTTTCCTATAGTATATAAAGTTTTTATATTTATACCTTTACTTAAAGTATATTTTTATTTAAAGGTTTACTATTAATACCTAATAAAACTTAAAGTAGTATTTATAAAGTATATAACTAAACACTTACTTTATAGTTTTATTTATAGTATTATAATATATAAATTAAGCCTATAGTAATAATACTAGTTATATTAGCTAATACTTACTAATAAAGTATTATAAGTAATATTTTAGTACTTAATTAATTCTTTTTATTTACCTATTAATTTAAAGGTTAAATACTATTAATAACTATTCTTTAACCTTAAAGTAAAAGTATAAATTACTTTAAAATATATTTATAAATATAAACCTTTAATTTAATATAATACTTTTAATAGCTTTAAACTATAATTTAATTTCTTTATAAAAAATCTTTATAAAGTTTACTATATTAATACTAATAGTTATAAATAGAAATATTATATACTTAATAAATTAGTTTATAATTACTAAAATTATATTAACTTATTACTTATAATATAATTCTTTTAGTAAATTTATAATAAAGTCTATAAATATTTTTACTTAAGGTTACTATAGTATTAATAATAATTTAAAGTAATTATATAAATAATACCTTTTAATAATTATTTATTAGTATACTTTATAATTAAAAATATACTTTATTATAGCTTATTTTATAGCTAGCTAATAGTATATTTAATATAAAAGCTTTATAATTCTATTAATTTTAAAATAACTAGCTAAAAAATTATTATAATATAGCTATAAAAGCTTTTACTATAAAATAAGCTTTTATAGAATAACTACCTAATTTTTATATAGTAAAAGGCTATTTATATTATATTATTATATCTTTACCTTTTTACTTTAATTTCTTAAAACTATATTTTTAGTAATTCTTTTAAAGTTTAAATTTTACTTTTAAGCCTTTTATAGTAATTTAGTAAAAGGTTTATATATTTAGTTTTTATAAGGGTTAAATAATATAATAGCCTTTTTAATCTCTTAGGTTTTAATATATTAAATATAAGTAATTTTTATAGTAAAATTACTTAATTTTACTTACTCCTTAGCTAGTATTTTAATAGCTACTTTAGCTATTTAAATAATAAAGTTTTATTTTATAAAACTAGCTTTAATAGCTAAAACTAAATATATTTTTAAAGGCATTTTATTAAGCTATTATATACTATTAAGTATTATTTTTAATTCTTTATAAAGTAATAATTTTTTTTATAACTTTAGTAATATTTTTTAATTTAATAAAGCCTTACTTTTATAATTAAGCCTTTTTAATAATATATTTATAGAATTACTTTTCCTTATATAGTGCTTAATAATAAAATAAAATAAGCTAAAAAATATATATTATTTAGCTTACTAACTATTAAGCTTAGTTTAGCTTATAAAAGTTTATAAATTATAATAATTTAATAAAACCTTTATAGAATTTATAATCCCTTTAATATAGTATTATTAATACTTAAAGGATTTTATTATAATAAAAAGCTTTTAATTAGCTATATTATAATTTTATTTTATATTAATAAATTTTTAAAATTAAAATACTATAAAGTAATATTACTCTTTATTATTTAGCTAAAAAATAATACTAGCTATTATAAAGGTAAAAGTATTTATTTTAATATAAATTAGCTATTTAAGTTTATAATATTATAGTAAAAGCGCTTTTTAAAAGGTAGCTTTTAGCTTTATAAATACTATATATTTATTATTTTTAAAGTAAAACTTATTATACTAAATTTCTTTTTAGCTTCTCTTTATTAATATATTAAAAAGTACTATAAAAGTAAAGTATTAATATATAAATCTATAGTAAAAATTATAAAAACCTAAAAAAACTTATATATTTTTAAAACTTTTAAATTTTTTTTATTTTTAAATTATATTTACCTTTTTTTTATTTATTAAAATACTATTAATAAAGAAAATAAATTTAAAGAACTTTACTAAGTTTTAGTAAAATATATATTTAAATAGTTTAATATATAGTTTAATACTTTTTATTTTATTTAATACTTTTTATATATAAGCTATATATTTTATTTATATTTTTAAAAAAATTAGAATATTATTTAAATACACTATATAAATAATATTAATTAGCCTTTATAGCGCTTAATATATATAGTTTTAAAATATAGCTAGGGTATAAATTAGTTTAAAAAGTATTATAAAATATTTATAATAGCTATATTTAGTTTTAAATATTATTTTTTACTTATCTTTTTTTTTAATATAAATATAATAATATATATTCTTAATATTAATTTTAATAAAAAACTTTACTCTTTAAATATAATTAAAAATCTTTAAAATAAAAGGTAATATATATTAATTTTTAAATATAATCTTATTAATATTATAATAATTTATATATAATTAAAAAGTATTATTCTTTTTAAAAATAAAAAAAATAAGGGTATTAATAAGGCTTTTTAAGGTTTTTATATAGCTATTTACTAAATTCTCTTTAAAGTATTTCTATAGAACTTTAAGTTTATTTTAAAATAAAAAATATATAAATTTATATAATAATAATATATTAAATAGTAAGTTAATAATATAATTAGTATTTTTTCTTAATAATAATATATTAATATTATTAATATTAAATATATTTATATATATAAATAATTCTAAAGGAATATTATTAAAAATTAAAAGTATTTTTCTTTAGTTTTTATTTTTTAAAAGTATTACTTTATTATTAATAATTACCTAAATAATATATATAATAGCTATATTTTTATTTTTCTTTATAAATTAATAAGAAATTATTAAGAATATTTTAAATTAATAAAGCTTAAACTACTACTTTTTTTTATAAAAGGTTAGGTAAATATATTTAGTTATTAATATATATATTTTAATTAAAATAAAGCTTTTTTTAACTTTAAGGTTTTTATTTATTACTATATATAGTAAGGTTAATTCCTTAAAGTATTTATAGAAATTAGTTATATTTATTAATATATTATATACTTTATATTATAAAATAATTAATATATTAATTACTTAAAGTTTAAAGGTATTTATTAAAGTCTTTTAAAGTTTTTATTATTTTATAAACTTTAAACTAATAATATTAATATTAAAGTATATATTTAAATTAGTAAAGGTTTAAATAATAATTTATTTTTAAATAATAATAAAAGTATAAAAGTATTACTTAATAAAGAGTTTATAACTAATAAAGGTAAGGGTAATTACTTTTATTATTAAGTATTTTCTATTTAGTTTATTTATTTTTTTAAAAGTTAGTTATAATAGTATTAAATATAGCTTAAGCTACTATAATTATAGTATTTTTATAGTTTTTAAATAAATTTATTATTAAAGCTTATTATAAAGCTATTTAATACTAAAAAAGAGTATTATTATTAGTAATAATATAGTATACTCTATAATTATAATTAAAATACTTTTAAAGGGTTTTTTTTTATTTTATATTTTATTTTATACTTAGATTTTATTAGTATAGTATTTTAAAATTACTAGGTAATTTATACTACTTTTTTCTTTATTTTTTTAGTAATAAATATATATAAGTTTATATAATTTTAAAGATTAAGTAATAACTTAATAAAAAAAGAAAAGCTTTTACTTTTTTATTAGCTTTTTTAAGGTATTTCTTTAGTAAATTAAAGTAAATACTAAAGTTAATAAAACTCTAGCCTTTTTATTATTTAATATTTTTTATTATAATAATAATTTAAGCCTTTTAATTAGTAAAGTTTCTTAATAAAGTAAGGGTTTATTTTTAGAATTTATTCTAATTATTCTTAAGTTTCTTATATTAATTATTTAATTATTTATTAAAAAAATAATTCTATTTTACTTAATAAAATTAGTATATATAGTTAAAAGTAAAAAGGATTTTTTAGTAGTTTTAATAAAATTTATATTATACCTTATTAAAAGTATAAGTTAAGTTATTAATTTAAATTTTATACTTTTATAAATTAATTAAATATATTAAAGAGTTAATATTTTTTACTTTAACTTTTCTTTAGCTATTATTTAATAAATTATTAGTAAAGTAATAATACTTAGCCCTTTTTATATTATTTATTAATTAATTTAAAGTAATAAAAAGCTTTTATTTTTAAGCCTATAGTTTCTTTAGTTTTTTAAGCTATTAAATTTACTTTTATATTACCTTAGCTTTTTTTTTTAAGTTAAGAGTTTTAAAAACTACTTTATTTTAAGTAATAATAATAATTAAAAAGGTATTACTAGCTATAATAGCTATAGATTATTAAGTATTTACTAAGGGTTTAAAAAATAAAGAGTTTTTTTATAAAATAGCTATAGGTTATTAAGTATAAAGTATTATATTATTTTTAAGTAGCTATAAAGAAGCTTTAGAATTATTAGGTATAAATATAGTAGCTAGGTAAAGGTAATATAGTAACTAGTATATTAATTAAAGCTTGCTTCTTTTAAGAATCCCTTATATATATAATAGTCTTTTAAGGGCTACTATAAGCAAGAGCGTAACTAAGCATAAGGGAATCCATCCTAATGTGCCCTGTGTTATAAGAACCTTACATTAATATATACTATTAAATTAATTATTATTTAATATTATTTTAAAAAGTAAAAGTTATAATTCTATAAAAGCTAGGAAAATCCCTTAAAAAGTAAAAATAAGCTAAAGTATAGCGCTTTATCTTTTTTCTTAATATTATTAGTAAAGTGCTTAAAGTAATAGTAATAATATAAATTATATATATTACTAAGAAAAGTAGCACCCTTTTAAATATATAAATAAATAATAAAGAGAATTAATTAATAAAGATAGCTCTTAGTATTTTTATTAAAGCTATATATATAGTATAGTACTATAGTAATATTATATTATTACTTTAGCTAAATATTTTAATAGCTTTTAATATAGTTTACTATAGCTAATTACTATATATTATACTTTAAGTAAGACTCTTTATATAAGTAATAGTATAAATCTAAGCCTTTACTACTTAAAAAACTACTTAATTATTCTTTAATAACTAATCTATTAATAAGCTTTTTATTTTTATAAAGATACTATAAAAATCCTTTATTTTCTTTATTTTCTTTTTTTTTATATTACTTTACTTTATATAAAGCTATAAGTAGTATAATTTATACTAATTCTAGGCTTCTTTAATAATATAAATATTCTTACTTATAGCTATATATTAAATAAAACTTAATACTAACTTAAAGCTACTTAAAAAGTTTATATAAAGTAATTTATAAAGTTAAAACTATAGTTTTATCTATAAAAAAGTAAGCTTATATACTTTACCTATTAATACTATATAATAATAACCTTAGTTTAACTTAGTATTATTATAATTTAATTAGTATAATTTATTTATTTCTTTAAGGTTTAAATTTACTAAAAACTTTAAAAATAAATATACTATTAATAAGTTAAGGTAAAATTAAAGTAGTAATAGCTTATATTTATAGTACTATTAATATTTACTTAGGGTTACTCTCTATATAATACTTAGCTTTTATATATATAAGTTATTTATAATATTATTATATATAATATAGAGATATATTATACCTTATTTAGTATTAATAAAAGGGCTTATAGTATAGCTAAAGTATTTATTTTTAAATAAATAAAGTGCTTAAAAATAATTATAAAAGCCTATAAAGTAATATTATAATTTTTATTTAAAACTAAATTAGCTATACCTTTAATTTACCTTTACCTTAACTATTATATATATTACTACTTTAACTATATTAAAGCTAGTAATATAGCTAATAAAATCTAAGCTATTTATATATTAATAGTAAGCTAGCTTTATTAATATTAACACTATTAGCCTTATTATACTCTTACCCTTAATTATATATTATTTTTAAATCTTTTTTATAGTTATACTTTTACCCTTTTACTTACTAAGTAATTTATATAAAATTAATTTACTTTATAGTATTATAACTAAAAAGTAATAAAAATATATTAATTTTAACTTAAATATATAGTAATAAAATAAAACCTAAGCTTTATCTTTATAAAGAAAATTATTTACCTTTACTATAGCTTTATAAAGTATAAGTTTATTACTTTTATTTAGCTTTATATTAAATACCTAAGTATATAGGCCTATTTATATTATTACTATATACTTAATATAGACTTACCTATATACTAATGCTAAAAATACTTTAATAATTATTACTATTTAATTCTTATTTATTTTAACTTTAACTATTTATAGCTTATTAATTTTAATATATTATTACTTTAAAACTATTATAATATTTATATAGCTTTTAACTTTAATTATTTAGCTAAAGCTATTATAACTTAGGTACTTTAAATTAGCTACCTTTTTTAGTTTTCCCTTACTTAATTATTTAAATAATAGTAAGCTAATAATATAGTAAAGTATATAATATAAGGGTTTTAAGTTATTATTAGCTTATTAATAGTAATAATAAAGGCTAGGCTAATTTATATACTTTTTAACTTTTAATTATTAATATAGTATATATAATAATAATTATAATAGTATATTAATCTTATAATAGTATAAACTTAATAATTAAAAACCTTTTTTATTTCTTAAAAAATAAAAAAATATAAAAAAAAATAAAAACTTAGGCTTATACCTTTTTATATTAATACCTTTTTATCTTTATATTTATTTCTCTTAGTATTTTAATTTATAAGCCTTTTATAGAATTTTATTTTACTTTTTTAAGGTATTAATAATATATTATACTTAAAGTAGTAATTTATCTTTATAAAAGAATAAAGTAGCCTTAAGCTACCCTTTATATAGTATTACTATAGTACCCCTTTTACTTTATATTTAGTTAATTAAATACTTAGCCTTTTTTTAAATAGCTTTATATTTAATTAGCTATAATAGTTAGTATTAAGTTAGTTTTAATATAAAATTAGATTATACTTATATTAACCTCCTTACTAAAGGTATATAAATCCTAAAAATTTTAAAATATAATATACTATATTATAGTATAGTATAATATTTTAATTTAGCTATAAAACTAGTTAGCTTTTATATTACTATTACTTTAAAAGGGTATTTACTTATTAAAATATAAGACTTTTACTAAATAATATACTTAAAGTATATTATATTAATATTTATATAGGTTAAGGTTAGTTTAAAGTTATTACTAAAGGGGTTACTTACCTTAGGTATTATAATATTTTTTTATAATATTAGCTCTTTAAAAAAAATAAAATAAGTAAGGCTATTTATAGGCTAAGCTAAGCTAACTATAAGTTAAATATAGTACTAACTTAGTAAGGGGGGGGTATTTATACCTTAGTTAAAAATAGTAAAATTATATAGTATTTTTCTATATTATACTAAAGTTAGGTTAAAACTACTATAGTATTAAAAATAAAAAAAAAGGGGGTATTTATAAAGAAATTAATAATAATAAAAAAAGAAAAAAGGAAGAAAGCTATACTTAAAAAGGGAGGTCTTACTTATAGTTTTAAACCCCCCCCCCTTTAGCGCTAATAATATTAATACCTTACTTTTTTTAATATATAAAATTTAAAGAAATCTTTTTAAATTAATAATAGCTCTCTATATAAATTATTATTAAACCTAGTATAATACTAAGAAAATAATATATAAGTAACTTATACTTCTATATAAATAGGTTCTATAGTTACTTTAACTTATCCCTAACTTTATATTATACTTTTTTAATAATTCTTTCTATATACTATATATTTTTTAGTAATATAAGCCCTTAGTTTAGCTAGTAAAGTATACTTTACTTTATAATTAAAACTAATAAAGGGCTACTATACCTTTAATATAGCTTTTATAGTTATATATAGGTTTTCCTCCTTATACTAGGGTTTTTTCTATATAGTTACTAGGAGATAAGGTACTAAATACTAAACCCTTACGGTCTAGCTAGTGTACTCATAATAATAATAATAATAATAATAATTATAACCTTTTATAGTCATATAATTATATACTTTTTTATAATTAATTTAATCTTTAAATTTCTCTTTTTATAATGCTTTAAGTGCTACTAAATAAAGATTTTACTTAGATTTAATATCTAATTTTATATATATTTTTAGTACTAAAAAATATAAAAATACAATATATTTTATATTGTATTTTATATTATATTGTATTTTATAATAAAAAGTAAATAAAAAACTTTTTGCGAATTCGCCTACACCGCTATAGCGCCGTAGGATTGACTCTAAAACGCTTAAAAAGCTAATAAAAAGAATTATTATATCTATTTACCCCCTTCTTTAATAGCGCATTAGGCCTAGAGTATAAGCATAGCAGATAAGGTAATGCTAATAGATATTAATAGTGGAAATTATAGTTTTATATAGAGTTATTACTACCCTTTTATAGAATAGGGTAGCTTTATAATAGAACCCTAAGGAGAGCCTATGCCTAAGGTAGCATAGGATTATATATTAAAATACCTTAAGCTTAAATATAATAAAATTGCTAGGCTTATTCTATTAGCATTACTATAGAGTATATAGAATATATTCCTTTATGCCTTTAATATAAAGGTAACCTATACTTACTATAAAAACCTTTTTTATAATTCTATAACCCTTCCTACTACTTTTACTAATATAGCACTTACTATATAGAACCTTAAAGCTATAGTTAAATAAGTAGTAAATAAAGCTTTTTAGGGAGGATAAATAATAGTACTAATATAAGCTAGCGTTACTATTAGTAGATTTAGGTTTATAAGTTAAAACCCTTTAACTTAAAACACTATTATTATTATAGTACTACCTTAAGTATACTATAAAGCTATTATTAAAGGCCTCTTTATTAATAAGGTAGTAAAAAACTAAATACTAAAAAAGATTATATAAGTAGTTAACTATACTACTAAAGTAAATACTACTATAGTAGTATATTATCTCTATAGTGGTAATATAATTATTACCTTTAAAGATATAGCTAAGCTATATATTATAAATATAGCCTAAGTTTAAACTACTTTTAATTTAAAGGTAGTGCTAAACTAAAGGATATTTAGCTTTATTATTAAAAGCTTCCCTATAAAGAATATATAGAATTAACCTAAGGAGGATATTCTTTAATAACTTATTAATACTAATAGCACTAGCCCTATTTAGGTAGTAGTATAGAAGCCTAGGGGCACTATAATAAGGGCGCCTCTTATTATTAGGGTTAATAGTATTAAAGTAGCTAACTAGCTTTACTAGGCTAGAATTATTTATAAGGTAGAAATCTTTAAAGCAAAGCCCTATAATAATATAGTACACCCCTAGTAGTGCTTTTACTACTATAAGTTTAGCTATATTATAGCTTATTATAAGGCAACCCTATAGTGTAGCTACTATGCTACTAGCTAGTATAAAGAGGGCAAATAAGCTTGCTTAGCACTTATAAAGGTAGCTTAGGAATACTATTATAACTACTTAGGCTTATATATAGCATAGTTAAAACTTTATTTAGTTATAAATAAGCAGTGGTTTTATATAAAAATAATATACTTATACTACCCTTAAGCCTTTACTAACTTAGAGGAGATAGTATTTAAATAGACTAAGGTTAAACTATATAGCTATTAATATAAAGTAAGCTCTATACTATCCTATAAAGCCTTGCTATAAAAGCGCACTAATAGACCCCTAAGTAGCTATAATAAACTATCTAATGCTTATTTAACTATTATAATAACCTTAAGAATATATAGCGCTATAAAGGCCTTCCTTAGCTAATAACCTATAACTATAGTAAACTTAAATACACTAAGCGCTACTTAATAAACTATATAATATAAGTTATATACTAGAATACATAGAAGAAATTATACCTTATTAAGGTAGTATTATACTATTAAGCTAAGGTTAATATAGTAGCAATTTAGAAACTAACTATTAATAATAAAATACCCCTAAACCCTAGCCTTAGCTACTTCTAACTTACTACTTAGGGTAGCTATATAGCTATTTATATAAACCACTAGTATAATCCTAAGATATAGTTAATATAGTCTAGCACTAATTAGTGCTTAGTATACTTATATAATACTAATATATATTCTATATACTCCCCTCCTTATAAAAAGGACTAAGTAACCCCCCTTTATAACCTTACTATAGCCCTAACCTAGGGCTATAGTATATTTATAGGTAACTTTAACTAGCACTACTTACTATAGAATAAATATAAATATATATCCCCTAAAAGTAAACTTTTACTTAAGGTTATAGCCTAATAGTGCCTTACCCTCTTAATGCCCCTTAGTAAGGTTATATAGTAGTTTTAAGGGAAATAAAATAGCACTATTAATTATACTTAGCTAACTTAAGATATTATAGCTAAGTATATAAAAAGCCTAAACCTAGCTAAGTCTAACTATATACTATAGCTTATATAATTTAGTATTATAAATAATAAAATACCCTTTATAATATTAAGATATACTTAGAAGGATATAAACCCTAACCTTATTACTAGGGAGGCTATATACTGCTTTTATAATAATAATACTAACCCTTTGCTTAATAGCCTTTATAAAATTAATAAATACACTAGGTAGATAATAAAGAAGCTATAGGCTATAGTAAATAGGGTAGCATTAAAGCGAGAGCTATATATAACTAGCTTAGCCCTATAGTAAAACTAATAAGTCTATATAGCTATATACTAAGCTAAGAAAGTATAATACTAATAGTAAGCTATAAAGCTAAACTTTAACTAGTAAGCTACTACTAAGGTAAAGGCAACCTAAGCCTAAGTAGTTTATAATAAATATTATAGCTTATAGTATAAGGTAGTAAATAAAGCTACTACTAGCTATAAAAACCTATAGAAACTTAAGCGCTAGGCCTGCCTTTATAATAGCCTCCCCCTTAAACTATAATAGATTCTAAACCTTATTTAAAGTAAGGGCGCTATAGCTATACTCTATATAAGCTATAAGAATAAAGTACTTACCTTTACTAACTACTTCTTCCCTAAGTTATATATAAGGATAGATAATATACTAGCCTAGCTACGCTTCTGCCTTAATACTACACTATTCCCCCTTAAGGACTACTTTAACTAAACTAAAATCTAGGATATTATCTACTGCCTAGTGAGTTAAAAAGCACTAGGGCTTAATAGGATTTTAGCTAGCCTTTTAAAGGCTTATAGGCTACCCCTAGCCTAAATTCTTACCTACCTTTTAAATTACTACTACTATTTTAGGTACTACTTAGCTTTATTTTATAAGGCTAAAGTTATTATTCTTTATAAACCTAGGAAAATACTAAAGAAATAAAAGCAAGCTAAGGCTTAAAGATTTATCTCCCTACTAAGCATTATTAATAAGGTACTAAAAGCTATAGTAGTAGCGTAAATTACTAGTGTAGCTAAGGAGGGCTTAGCCCTGCTAAAACTTTAAATAGGGAATTAAATAAATAGGTTAATAAAGGTAGCCCTTAGTATCCTTATTAAAGTAGTAAGAGCAATATAATACTATAGTAAAATTATATTACTTCTTTAACTAAATATCTTTACTGCCTTTAATATAATACACTATAAATAGCTTATTTATATTATATATTACATAGGCCTCCTTAACTAAATATTATAGTAGACCTATGCCTTTACTATAGTAAAAATAGCCTACTTTTTCTTTAAAGAAAAAACTACTATCCCTATCCCTATACTTATAGGGGTATTATAAGAGTCCCTTATCTCCCTTATACTCTTCCTTCTATATATTACCCCCCTTTATAAAGCCCTATATATAGCCCCTTTTACCTTAGTTCTTAGCTTCTTAAATAATATAAATATCCTTATATATAGCTATACCCTAAAAGAGATATAGAACTAGCTTAAGGCTATATAGTGTATTTATTAATTATAGTCTATTAAATTTAGCCTAGTTTTCTACCTATAAAAAAGCAAGCTTATATACTTTATAAAATACTACTATATAGTTATAGTATCTATCTACCTTAGTACTACTATAGTCTAGCCTATTTAATCTACCTACTTCCTTAAAGTATAAGTTTATAGAAAACTATACTAAAAGGAATACTAAATATAAGTAGCTATAAAGCTATACTAATAGTAGCTTACCCTTACTTTACTAGTAGTATTTATATAAAGATACTAACTATAGGAAGCTAAACTACTATATATATAAGTTATATAAAGCCTAGTTATATATAATATAAAGATATACTATACCCTCACTGCCCTAGGTAGAGTAGTAAGAGGTATAGCTAAAGCCTTTATTATAAAATAAAATAAGTATTTTTAGGTTATAACTAGGGCCTTTTAAGCTATATTATAATCCCTTCTTAAGACTAAGGCAGTAGTTCTCTTAATTAACCTTTACTTAAACTACTATACTAAGTGCTTTTATAATAGAATTAAAGCTAATAAAATAGTAAAAAGAATTTAAACTACTTATATATTAATAGTAGTATGCCTATAGCATTAGCTACTTTAATAGGGATAGGTCCCTAAACTACTATCCCTATATATTCTATTCTTAGGCTAAAGGCTACCTACCCCTACTACTACCTTACTACTAGTAGTAAAATTAAGCTAGGAATAGAAAAATAAATAGCACTAAGAATAGGCTATTATATAAGCATAGTAGCGCCCCCCTAAGCCTATAGTAGCTAACTATAAACCTAACTTCTAAATAATAAGAAAGGTTATATATTTTTATAAGAATTTACTTAAGTATAAATTAGTAGCTTTTATTTAAATAAGAATAGAAAAAATTAAGCTATAGGCATTTCTATTTAAGTAATACATCCCTAGGTGTTGGAATTGCCCTTAACGGCATAACCTCGGTGGAACGGCACAACCTCGGGAAGGTCCGATTTATAGATGCTAATTGGGCGCATTGCGTAATTAGACCCACTAACCCTAACGCCAGTGGAAAACTCTGCACACAATGCCACCTTCCTTAGTCTAGCTTCTTAGCTTTATTATTATTAACACTAATATATTATATTTATAACCCTTTTTACACTAATGCTTTATTTATTCTTTTATAACCTTTCTAAGGTTATATTAATACTAATTAGTAGTTACTATTAACTATAGATTTATAAGGTATTTCCTAATAAAGAAGAGACAACTTCTATAGTATCTAAGACCACTATTTTTATGCTAAGGAAGGCAGCTTTATAATAATAAAAGCATAGCTAGACTTTATTAGAGAGAATAGCTTTATATTCTAGACCTAAATATCTCTTCTATTTATTATAGAGAAACAGACTAGGCTAGGCTAGCTTACTAATAATAATATAGCTTTATTACTAATAGAAGATAAAATATAAGAAATAATTAGGAACTAAAGTCTAGGAGGGGAGAGAGCTCTATTAACTATTAGCTTAATTTACCTAGCAAAGGATTTACTACTAAGAAGGCTATGCCTATTTAATAGTGCTATCTTACTAAAATAGGAAGGTATATTTAAGAACCCTAACTTAGTAATAGTATTAGTAGTTACACTTAATAACTATATAGCCTATATTATTTAGTACTATAAAAAGTAAGGCTAGAAAGAAAAAGAACTCCTTAAGAACTTCTAAGATAATTTTTATAATTAAACTCTTAAACACTTTAAGAAAATTAGAATGTATATTTAAAGTGGCCTAAGGGACTTTCTATAAGAATATAGAATTCCACTTAATAAAGGCACTAGGGAGTTTATTACACTAAACCTTTATAAGCTTCTTAAGTATACTAAGGAGCAAATTATAACACTATTCCTAGCACTAAAAATTAAAATAATATTACCTAACTACCTATTACCTTACTATTTAACTCTACTAGTAGTTAGCTAATTCTAAAGACCTTAAGGAAGACTATAATAGACCCCTAACCCTCCCTAGGGGTATAGTAATAAGAATATACTATTAAACCCTAACTAAGACCTTCACCCTACTTAGCAATAATAATATCCTTCTCTATATAATATAAATACACCTTATTATAATAACTAATGTTTAAAGGAATTCTATAGACCCTCTAGAAAATAATACCTAGAATTCTTATACCCTAATAACCCTATGCCTCTATAAAGCTCTTTCTATTAATAAAGCAGGACTATAAATAACTAAATCTATAGAATCCTTAGTAAGCTTAGTAAAATTTACACTAAGGAAGATAAGTATACTAGTAAGATATATAACTTTATAACCCTAAAGGTTAATATCTTTATAGATAGATATAGAAAATATAATATCCTATAAGATATATAGAATAGAGCATTCTTTATAATATTATTAGAGGATGCTTTTATATACTATCTTAATAACTTAGCTAATAAAAACCTAACCTATAAAGAGCTTATTTAATAGATTAAAACTCACTTTAAGACCAAAAGCAACTAGCAATTTTATTGAATTAAGTAGAATAATATAATGTTAAGAAAGGTTATTAGTAAGAACCCTAATAAGTCTAAGCTTTAATACTTAAATATCCTTATTAATAGCCTTAAGAAAATCTACTATAGCCTTTTTAATTCCTTATTAGTAAATATATAACTATAGTAATAACTACTAACTGCTATTAGTAGTGTCCTTAAATACTGCCTTATTATATTTAATTATACACCTACCTATAAAGGTGTAGTTAGTAACTTAAGAAAATGCCTTTATATAAATAAGATAATTATATTATTATAATAGATAATAAAAGGACCACTAAAAGAGGAAGATAATAAGACTCTCTTTATAGATAGGCGCTATAGATAGGCATAGGGCTTATGTCTAGGGCAATATAACTATAGAAAACCCTAGTTCCCTTAAAAATACTTTATTTATAGTAAGGAAGGCTATTAGTTAACTAACTACTCTAAGATTAAGTAATAAAAGGCTAAAGAAAAGTAGTAAAAAAGTAATAAATATAGGAATATACCTATAGATAAAAAATTTATAGTATTCCTTTAAGCTTTTAAAGGTTCCTTTATTAATAATAATAATAAGGAGGAGCAGGAGAATGCTAATAACTATATATAGAAGGTAGTAAATATATTCTTTACTTCTTAGGAAGATAAGCAGTTTAATTAAGATAATAGCTAAATAATATATACTTAATTCTTTATAACTAAGCTTAAAAATTAGCTCTAAAGGGACTATTCTAATAGCCTATAACTCTTATAGCTACTTAAAGACTAGGCATTTAAATATAGTTTAGTTAGCACTAACCTATATACTAAATCTAACCTTCCTACTCCCTAATGCTTTATCTCTAAAGAGAGATATTCTAAAGAGGTTTTCTAAGGAATTCTCCCTAATACTAGTGTAATAGGAATTTCTATAGCTAGATTAGTATAAGTAAAAGCCTTATTAAAGCTAATGCTATATTTTAAAATTAAAAGCTCTAAGCAATATAAAGTTAACTTTAAAGCTAGCTTAGCTATTTCTTCTAGCGTTCTTTATTTCTTAATAGTCTTTAGTACTATTAACTTCTATATTCTTAGCTTAGTAACCCTATTTTTATACTGCATTATAGATATAAATAGTATAGGTATTAAGCTTAATAACCTTATTAATATACTTATCTAAGGGAATAAGAAAGTCCTAGTTATTAGAAAATAGGGATATCTATAGTGGACCTTATAAGCTAATAAGGCTATAGCTTTTTACCTCTCTAAGACTAAAATTTAATAACTTTATTATTAATTTAGCTACCTATTAATCTAAAGACTAGCTAAATTACTAGAGTAAGCTAGTAAGAATATAAACTATAAGCTTATTAGAAAACTTACTAATAAATGCTACTAATACTAACTTAATAGTAAGGCTCCTAAAAGGTTTAAATTCTTATTAAAGGATAACCTTAACTTTAACTATAAAATTATTATTAATATTCTATAAATTAATAAATAACCTATTCTTTATATTATTAATGCTACTATAGCTTTCTAAGCTGCCTACTTCCTTAACTAAAAAAGGTAGAAGGTATATAATATATAAAATGCTCTTAAAGAATGCTAGATTAATACCTATCTAGGCCCCCTAGATTAAATTACTAGTAATACTAAAAAGAACTTTACTTCCGCTAAATTTAAGCATTTAGCATGCCTCTTAGTAATTAATACTAATAAAGTCCTAATAAAGGCACACTATAGCATTAGCAAAATAGAGAGATATTACCTTCCCTTAAGGCAAGTATATAATATTATTAAAGAGGAGGTTAGCAATATACTAACTGCTAACTAAAGGCTTTAAATAGCAATAAAAGCAGTTAATAACTTAGTAGGCCTTAATAGCCTTATACTAACACTACTAGTCTTTAGTGTATACCCTTGCATAATAATAGAGTTACTACTAAGCCTATTAGTAGCTTAGAGGGTAGTAGCACTATAATAAGCTACTAAGGAAGCCTAAAAATGCCTTATAAAATACTAATTCTAAGAAGCTATAGGTACCTAAAACAGACCTAATACCACACTAGTCTACTAGCTCCTACTATAGTCTAATATATATATATAGTAAGAGAAAGAAGGCTAGCATAGCCCCTATAAGCTCCTAGCCACTATAGGGGAGACTTACACTATAAATATACTAAATAGCCCTATTAATTTCTATAGTACTATTATTAAGCCCTATAAAATACCTACTAATAATACTTAAGCACTAAAGTTAATAGGTACTATTAGGGATAACCCTTTAGTTAAGAAACTAAAGGGCAAAGCCCTAATAGTAAAGATAACTATAGTAGTTACTACTAAAGGTAAACTATTAGGTTTTTACCTAGAGAGTGGAACTTTAATAGTAGGGCTAACTACCCTAGGGGCTATTAAAGCCCTAAGGAAATAAGGCTACCTAAGGAAGCACCCTATAGTGGCACTTGCTATAGAGATATAAAGGGTTAACCCTAATTGTAAAAATAAGGAGGAAGAAGGAGGAAGATAGGGGATAGGATAGGAAAGAGGAGGATATTTAACTCCCCTAGGAAGAGGAAAAGGTAACATTATAGGAGAAGCGGAGATACCTAATATTAGTCCCTTTATTAAGGATAATAATAAGGGTTTTTACCTAAGTTATCCCTATTAATAAATAGAACTAGAAAGAAAAGGCAGATAAAAGGAGCATAAATTAGAGGTTAAAGCTAAGCTTAGCTCCCTAAAGGTAGATAATAAGGAGGGTTTTTACTTAAATTATTACCACTATAGTAAGAGACTAGGGAATAATAAGGGGAGAAAGAATATTAGCTCTAATAATAGAAATAATAATAAAGGTTTTCACCTAAATTATTACCTTTAAGAGAAGGGACTAGAAAGAGGAGGGGGTATAATTACAAGGAATAGTAATCCTATTTTTAAATAGCTTATACTAGGTAATTTTAATAGCTATTACTAGATTTATTCTAAGCATAGGCAAGGGATAACTAAACCTACAATATAAGGAGGGGTAAATAATAATAGTGAAATTAGCTAACCTAAGCGGGATAATAATAAGGGTTTTAACCTAATTTATTACTAATAAGGGATAGAACTAGAAAGAGAAGGAGAACTAATAATAGCTAGCCTAAACTACAATAAATATACTGCTTATAATAGTATATCTTTAAGAGAAGGGTAGCTAAGATTTTATAGAATATAGGAGGAATAAGAAAAGGATATTTATATAAGAGGAAGTGTATTTTTATTAATAAAAAAGAAAGAAGACTTCTAGATTATAGTTACCCTTAGAAGAGAAGGCAAAATTACTACTAAAGGTATGCCTTTTAAAGCCTCTAATAAGAAAGAGATTAATACATTGCTAGCAAGAGGTATATTTAAATTTATAGAGTTTAACCCTAAAAAACATAGGAACTAACGCCTCTTCCGCTTACAAATAGTCTAGGAAGTTAAAGGCAAGGGAACCTCTTTACTATACAAGAAATTACATTTTATAATCTAAAGCTATAGCAATTAAAAGAAGGAAATAATCCTTATATAGGCACCTACAATCTAATGGGCTAGCTAACGACTTATTATAGCGCTAGCCCTATTACTTACAAAAGAGAAGATTTTCCTCTAGCTAAGAGATATTACCTAAGTATATATATAATTATAGACAAACCTTAGCTAGCTTATTATTACAAAGCTCCTGTAATAAATTAAATACCTCTATCTAGAAAATATAATAATAGAGGTAATTAAGCCCTTATATAGTATTGCAAAGGTAGGCATACACTAATAGGTAATATACTCTAATTACTATAAAGAGATATTAAAAATAATAACCTCTAGCTATAACCTATGCTTCCTAATTGCCTCTAAAAATAATAATAACTTTAGGCTTATTAGGATATAAATAGACAATACCCTTAGCCTTAGTAATATAAGGTTCTTTAATAAAGAAAAAGAAAAGCTCTAAAGAGTAGGTTTTATAGCTAAACTAAAGTATATATTAAGTGTTAAAGACCCCCTTATTTTTAATAGCTATATCCTAACAGACTATAGTAATAGTATAGTTAAGCTAAACTAAAAAGGCTAAAGTAAAAAGCTTATAATAGTGGAAATTAAGGATAAGATAACTATAAAAGACTAATATATTTAATAATAAGCTCTTAGAGTATACATCTTAAGTGTATACTAACTAGAGGCACTTTTTAACCTCTTTATAGTAGCATAATATTAAAACCCTAACTAAACTAATGTAAATAAGCTTAATAAGAGGATAAGTTAGTAAATTAAGAATTCTAACTAAGGGATTTGCTACATCCTACTTAACCTTTAATTAGCAGCATTATATATATTTATAGATAGGTCTTTTGTAAATAATAAAGACCTAAGCTCCTAGATTAGATTTATAATTATCCTAGGTAATAAAATAAAAAGCAGCGTTAATATAGAATTTAAGCTTTAAGGGAATATTATTATATATAGCTTAATAAAGAGTAAGAGAGTTATAAGGAGTGCTCTTGCCTCTAAGCTATATAGAATAGTCTAGGGCGTAGATATAGTATACACACTAAGAGTTACTTTAAACATAATTATAAAGAAGCTACAAAAAGCATACATTCTAATAATAATCTATATAGACTCTTTTTCCCTATATAAATGCCTTATAAAGCTAGGAATAATAAAGGAAAAACGGCTTATAATTAACATTATAGCCCTCTAATAATTATATAAGCATTACAAGCTTATAGAAATTTAATGAATTAATAGGAATAATAATATTATAAATGTAATAATAAAGGCAACGCTAAATAAGGCTTTTAAGAGCTTTATTAATAATAATAAAATAAGAATTTAGGTGAAAGGATAGGTAAAGAGGGAAGCAGCTAATTAATAGGAATTAGTTACAATAAATAAGGCTATGGAGGCTATAGAATTTTTGTATAATTAACTTAGTATAAAGCTAGCTAATTAGGGATGTTCTTTTTAATTAAGGAATCTATATATATTAATAATAATACTCTCTGTTTTTTATATGTTTTTTTAGCTACTCTTTAGGCAATTTCTCTTTATTAAAAAAGAGAGAATTTATAAGTGTTAGAATTGCCCTTAATAGCATAACCTTAGTGGAATAGCATAACCTTAGGAAGGTCCGATTTATAGATGCTAATTGGGCGCATTGCGTGATCAGACCTACTAACCCTAATGCCAGTGGAAAACTCTGCACACAACGCTACCTTCCTTAGTCTAGCTTCTTAGCTTTATTATTATTAATACTAATACATTGTATTTATGACCCTTTTTGCACTAGTGCTTTATTTATCCTTTTATAACCTTTCTAAGGTTATACTAACACTAGGGTAGACTTACCTATATACTAATGCTAGGAGGATTTTAAAGATATATACTATATTCTACTTAAATGCTCTTACTATAACTATTTACACTAGAATGCCCCTAGGGAGGCACTACTCTAGACCTACTATAATATTTATTTAGCTCTTAATAACCTATATATAGCTACTACCCTTACCTACTAGCTACTTTATATAGGCTGCCTTAAATAGTATACCCTTACCCTTTAATTATAGGATTACTAAGCTAAAGAAGATAAACCTATACTAGTAAAGAGCTAAATTTACTAGGCTACTAGGGCAGGCAATACTTTAGATAATATATAAAATAATAATATTAAGGAATAAAGTAAGATAATAAATATAAATAAATATACTATAGAAATAGTATAGGAGTAGGATAATTATAGTATAGATATTCTTATTATTTAGGTTAGAAAAAGAAAAATAAAAAATAAAAAATAAAAAAAAAAAAAAAAATATAATTCTACCTTAGCCCCTTATTACCCCTAGGCTAATACTCTATAACCCTTTAGCTACCTCTCCCTCTCCCTTTATCTCTTTATTTATTATTACTATTACTATTATTACTAATACCTTTTTTATTATTATTACTATTATTATTTTAGTAGTATAGGCCCTCTTAGCCTAGGGTATAGGCACTATAGGTATAAGCTACTTTTACTTCTCCTTCTTTAATTTATTTACCTTTTTTAAGGTAATAGTATACTACCTTAATAGGGAAAGTAGCTTTTTTTATTATACCTTACTTAAGGTAAGCCTAATGCTAGGCCTAGCTATAGCCTTTCCCTTTCTCTTTATAATAATAAACTACCTTAACCTTTTTTAAAGCTTATTATATTATTTATTTTATACTATATTATTAGCTACTAAGGTAGTACTAGGCTAAAAGTAAAGTAAACTTATATTAACTTCTTTATTATTTATATACTATTACTATATATAAATAAGTTTCTCTAAGTTATTATAATATAAAGGCTAATTTTTAATTTATAACTTTAGTTAAAAACTATAGTAGTATTAGGATAGAACTATTAAAAACTTACTTAGTAGTAAGACTATTAAGCTTTAGTATACTTATAATATATTATACTAAAACCTACTATAGATTAGCACTAGCTATAGCCTAACCCTAGGATAAGCACTTACTTTATTAATAATAGTATTACTAGCTAATATCTTTATCTTTTATAAGGTATAAACTATAGGGATACTCTTTAAAATCCCTAGGCTAAGGCTAGGTTAAATATAAAACTAAGGTAAGGGAGGGTATATATTTATATTAAGCTATAGAGTTAAAGATTTTTATACTATTATTTATAATAAATTAGAACCTATAAATAAAACTACTATAGACTTAAGATAAATAATATTAGTACTAATAGCATTATAAAAGTAGTAAAGGGGGGATTACTTATAATTTTTATAATATATAAAGGAAAAGAAGGAAGGCTAAAGAGAGGGGGGAAAAGGCCTTTATATAATAAAAAAGGGAACACCCCCCTAGTTGCTAATTTACTATTCTAATATATACTATAAAAAATATAGTTAATGTAACTAATTAATGCAAATTAATATAACTTATATTATAGGTAATATAGAGCCTAATTGCTACTACTATAGTTATAGGGCAAACCCTAATTCTCTAAGTTAATATAAAAATAAGGCTATTATAGAATTAATAATATTATTACTAATAACTGCCCTTAGTATATAAGGGCTGCTTACTAAGCTAATATAGCCCCCTTTAGCCCTATAGAAGATTATTTTTCTACTACTAATAAGGAATTTTATTCTCTTAACGCTAGTAAAACCTAATTTTTCTAATATTAATGCTAGGCTAACCACACCTAAACTAATACTATAATACACCTAACTTTTTTATATATCTATACACTTTACTATAATTATTATAGGCTTTGCCTAGTAGTAGCGCACTATTTATATATACTATAGAACTACCCTAGAACCACTATAGTTCTAGCCTAATAGTACTAAGGTTATTATATAGGTTTTCCCCCCTGCACTAGGGTTTTTCCTATGTAGATTAGATAAAAGAGGTTCTAGAAATTAGGGCCTAGCCCTAACTAGCGTAATTTAATAATAATAATAAAAAGTAATAAAAAGTAGGTCTTTTATATTTTATATATATAGTATAATATATAGTAAAGGATTTTTATATTAAGTATATACTTTTAAATATTTTAGTTATTTTATAATTAATATTTAAAATATTATACTTTTAATAAAAGAATAATAAAGTATATAATATTTAGTTTAATTATATAATATATAGTAGAATAAAAATTATATATTAAAATATATATTTTCTACTATTTTTCTATAGTTTTACATTAGGTTTAAATAATTTATTTATATTTAAACTTCTTTATATAAAGAACTTTTAAGTAGCTTACCCTATAAAAGTTATATTAAAATATATTTAATTTTTAAAAATTAAAATTAATAGTTATAAAATTACTTTTTTAAATTATTAAGTAGTATATAATTAGTTCTAAATTAAGAAAGAATAATATATATAAAATATATAGAATATAAAGAAATATATATTATATTAAAATTAAAGTAAGAAAAAATAAAAATAAAGTATACTTTTTACTTAAATAATAAAACTTATTTAATTTAAAGAAATAATTTATAAATAGTATTAAGTATATTAAAATATATATAATTAATTATTATTACTACTATTACTATAATAACTATAGTAACTATAATTACTATAATTACTACTATTATTATTTTAATAAAATAAAGTATTAAAGTTTAATTTTTATTAATTAAAAATTTATTTATTTAAATAATCTTAATAATAAAGCTAGAGAATTACTATATAGAAATCTATAGAAAAGTAATAAGTTTATTACTTTAGTATTTTAATATTTAAAAGAATGTTTTAATTATATTAAAACTTTACTTTAAAATTAAAATTATACTCTTTATTATTAATAGCTTTATATAATAATATAATATAATATAATATAATATAATATAATATAATATAATATAATATAATATAATATAA